>CAKAKR010064582.1:3462-32652 GCA_916700685.1 Adelosebastes latens | reverse complement strand
CTGTGATTATCCTAGAGGTCAACACAGGTCATTTTAGACAGTGAGGTCAAGTTTAAAAAAAAAAAAAAATGGTCTCCCTACAATGAAATGTCTCCTATGGGGACTAACATCATCACACATGAATACAGTTGGGCTCATTGGATCCACAAGAGTCTCAGCTTTACTTTTCTTTGCTTTGGTTTGTACCAATGGGTTTTCCAGCTCTAAAACTGAGCCCACTACAGCCTTTGAAAAATGTAAAGTCGGCCAAGGGCGCCGGCGCCCTCAAGGAGTGGAAGAGGTTAAGGACAAACTTCAGTGACTTTGAATCGTCCTCTGTCTCACAATTTTTCCACCACTCTTGAAACTTCCTTTGTTTCTTTTCTTATCTTATCTTTTATTTTATTTTCCATTTCTTTAAAATGACCTCCCCCTTGCTTTTTCACCACACTCTTATTTTCAACCCAGTGGCTTTTTTTGTGTTTCATTTTCTGTCATTTTTCTCTACTTTCAGATCGAGACCGTTACCAACTGGGCACTCTCTCCCACAGCCTCAATTCTAAAGCTACTGGATACCACGAGCTCTCAGACTGGCCAGCTGTTGCTCCGGACCAGTCTGTGAGGAACGTGGAGGTCATTGAGCCAGTAAGAAATCCACCTTCCTGACACACTCCGCATCATAGTTTTACTTTACTTTTACTTGTCTAATTCAAACTCACACTTGTTAGTTTATCGCCTCTTCGCTTTCAGCGTCTCATTTTGTCTGAGAAACTTTGATGAGGCAAAGACAATAATAAACAGCAATGTACAAATACAGAATTATAGACATGATAACAGATTACTTATGTTTGAAAAAGACATTTACTGACCTGCAACGTTATTATTTTCTAACCTGGTTTTGTGGGATGAATCAGTTTGTGTTGGAGAAATGAACATTCCCTCCTCTCTTCCATTCGGCGAAGACGAGAACTTTTTGAGCCTCGTAATAAGTTTAAGAACAAAAATTACAAAAATTAAAGGGCTTTGTTTTTCATTGAGGGATATTATTGATTCTGTTTATTCTCAGAGCACCAGCTTTATCATTATTACTTTTTGGCAGCTAATGAGGATCCTAATAAAACAATAAACAACAATAAAGCACAACTCAAGCGGTCATTTCAACAAACTTTATACCTTTAAATATAAGGCTGATTTAACAGAAAGAAATATCTGGTAACATTGGAAATCTGTGTTGTCCTGGACAAAATAAATGCCTGTAAAAAGTTATTGACCTAATTTGGTTAATTGACTAATTCCATTGCATCTGATTAAAGCAATTGAGAGGTATTAAGTGTGCATATATCCACTATATCCAGCTCTTCACACACTGCTAACGGCTACATGCTTTACGCTTTACTTTGTGTGAATAGTTGAGTCTGTAAACATATTTTAATGACAGTTATAGAATGATTTGTTTTCTTCACATTAAACACCTACAAAGCAAAAACTATTTCATAAAGCTTCTGAATAAGATGTTAGAATCATTTCATCTCTAAATGATGAATCTCAGATGATGTAATTTAACTGACCTCACTTCCATCCACTCTATCTGTTTAGGTGCAGGAATGGGCACCGTTAGTTGGGAAGACCAAGAAACAAAAATCTGCCAAGTTCTACTCGGACGATGAAGAGGAGAAAGAAGAGGAAGGATCTGAGAGCAGCGGCAGTGAAGACAGCAGCAGCAGCAGCAGTGGTGAAGGTTTGTCTTTGTGTTTGAAGGTGCATGTTTCTGTCTAACAGATAGACGACGAAATCTATGTACTGTTGTCCTCGTGGGACAGTGTATTAAAGTTCCTTAATATTTCTGGTTGATTTGACGATACCTGTGGTCACTGCTGGTAACGGCAAGTACAGTTTAATACTACAGGTCCCAGAATTCAAAGCAAACACTCGCTTAGCAGCTACATTGTCAGAAATACAACAGAAAAGCAACTGGTGTTTCAGTTTACAGTGCAGCCAAACAAACTTACCATTTTTTAATAAAGAAGTCGGTTAATAATGGGCGATTTTGGACTAGTAGTTTTCCACACAACAGCAAAGCACATATGAGTTGGTTACCTTGATGAGGAGTTGGAGGTGTCTGACAGCTCATTGTTGCTGCTCCTTCTTGTTTCATTACTTCCTTCAATATTTAAAACTGATGTAAAAATGAACATGTAGTTTTGTAGACACATTTTTGTGGAACGATTGTTGTCAGTTCTAACATTGCGTTGCGTTTCCTGTGACTGCCAGGGTTATTGTCGTGAACTTAGATGAAAATAAGCAGTGAGAAATATAGTCGTAAACTGAAAATAAATAAAACTATATCCTTTTTAAGAAAAAATAAACTGAAACCATATTGCCTGGTTAAAAGAAATTATGAAAAATAAAATAAAAATGAGCATAAATTCATTTCAGTTTTTGTTTTTTATCTATAATATATCACTACCGAAAAAAAGGCGACAGCATGAATTTCTGTCAACTCTTTTGACATTGAACCACAGAAACTGAACGGACTTGACATTCCAGGAAATGACGCTATGCTGCGATTGCTTCACAGTTAATTGTTTTTCACATGCAGTCTAGTCTTGAAGAATTAAATAACTAGACATGATTTAAATATTGTTGTAGATCAAATGCCATTTAACCACCAAGCTATTCAGCTCAGGTCTAATGTTGCCATTCATACACAGTTCTCCAACCATGTATTTTGTATTTATGATCAAAAACTGAGTTTCATTTCATGAAAAATATAACTTTAATTCACCAGGCTTATATGTTTTAATGTTCTGTGTATATATAGTGACATGCTGTATATCTGTATGTGTCTGTACAGAGTCAGGCAGTGAGAGTGAGGAGGAAAGCAGTGAAGAGTCAGGAAAGACCTCCAGTGATTCTGGAAAGAGCTCCAGTGGATCTGAAAAGAGCTCCAGTGAATCTGAATCAGAACAAAAAAAGAAGAAAAAGACCAAGAAGGCACCGCAGAAGAAAAGCAAACCAACTGCTGCCTTCAGGTACAGTTAAACCCTCCTGTCTGTGACTTTTCTGTGTCCATATGTTACCTGTTTCTGTCTCTTTTTCCTCTTTAGCTAATGAGACAGGTGTGTGTTTGTGAGAGTCGTAGGCAACAACAAATGTGATCAGCACTTTGCTGCATCAACAAGCTCAAATCTCCATCTGTTCACAACTTCAGCCATTTTTATAATCTATATGACAACCCACCTTCTGGCTGATACTTCCTTCTGTTCAGCTCGCGCTTCATCCAGTATGGTTACCAGGAAGAACCTGAAATTGTAGAGAATTTTGATTCTTATAGTTGCTGGATTTTTATTTCTGTGCTGCAACAGCAAGAACAAAGTTTTCATGATACATTGAAAAAGATGAAACACACCCCAAATCAAGTTGTGGGCCGTAAAAACGTTATTAAGTAGAGGCTGAACAATTCTCCAGCTCCACGCTGTAGCCTCTCCGGCAATATATGTTTGTGTTGCATTTGTTTTCTGGGTTTGATTTTCTGACTGATATGTGGCAGCGCTGTTTAGACACTCACTTGGAAGTTCCTAACACAACTGAATGGACACAACTTGACAGTTCTTAAGCTAAGAGACGATAATTAATAAATGATTCATTAATGACAATAAGGATGGAAAACTCAGATATAATCATTGTGAAAACAAGCACATCTGCAGTATATCATGTGCATATCTTGTGAATTTTATGTCACGAAGGACTCGCAACACTGTCATCTGCTCACGATCAAAATTTCTTCTTTATTACTTCACGAAAATGAAAATGTTTCAAGCCCAAATTGGAGGAAACAAACACACTTTGTTGTGCATATTTTGCCTAAATATGTTATTAGTGTAGTAAGTCACATGAGGTCTCTCACACATGATGTTTGGCTTTGTGTGCACCCAAAAGAAATGGTCTTAACCCATAGGCGAGGTAGCAGCCAACTGCGTAAGTGCCAGTGGTGGAAGAAGTACTCAGTAGTACAAAAGTGTGAGCATCAAAATATACTTTCAAAAGTACGAAAAGAAAGGCCCACCTAAAAAAGCAATATTAGTTTAAGTGTACGCTATATTTAGAATATTTCACCTTTTACCTCGCCGTCAGACAGCCCTTTCTGACGGGAACTAAAGCTGTTATCTACGCTCTCTTCAAAGCCGCCAGACTCCTTTTGACAAAAACTGTAATTTTACCTCGTAGAACACGGGAGTTGTTGTTCTACTGCTGCCTCGATCGATTAGTATATTTGCGTTATTGTGTGATTTTGGTGAATCCGAGGCATGTGAGGTAAAATTACTGTTTTTGTCAATGGAGTCTGGTGGCTTTGAAGAGAGCGTAGATAACAGTCTCAGTTCCCGGTTAGAGGGGGCTGTCTGATGGCGAGGTAGAGCGGTGAAAATATTCTAAATATAGCATATTTATATATATATATATGCATAAAGCAAGCATATTTGTCCACTCCCATGTTGATAAGAGTATTAAATACTTGACAAATCTCCCTTTAACAGATAAAAAATGTGTGATTAGTTAGTGATTAATCGTGATTAACTATGGACAATCATGCGATTAATCGCAATTAAATATTTCAATCGATTGACAGCCCTAGTTAAAATATGAGTTCTTCATTTATTCCCGACATTTAATCATTTGATCTTTGCTCTCATTGTTCAAAAGGACAACAATGAGAGCAAAGATCAGTCAACAGTAAGACAATCATACCAACTGTCTTGAAGGAGGTGACAGTCTGTGAGCCATACACAGCTATTGTACTGTATATACACACACTCACACAGACACAGAGATACACAGAGACACACAGAGACACACAGAGACACATGAGGCTGGCAGAGCTGCTAGAATATCGTTAGTGTGAGTTCCATTAACAAGCTAATCAAGGAGAATTTTCCTCCAGTAGCGTAACCCACATTTACATGGCTAATGGATAATGACTTTTGATTGGTCATTTAGCAGCCTGGTGTTGCCAATGAATGAGATTTGAGTCATTACTACTGAATATGCTCACGTACACTCTCTTACACACCGGCAAATCTAGTTTCTTATGCACTCTACTTCATTTGCTCACGGACACACAAACTCACAGTGAATGTACCTGATTTTGCTGTGTGACAGGCCGCCGGCTGACCCTGTTCTCTCCATTAGAGAGTATAATTAGAGCAACTCACCCCAGTGCTCAAACACACACACACTCACACATACACACAGTAATTAGAGCAGCTCACCCCAGTGCTTCCACAACAAACACAGCATAATGCCCTCATTATGGCCCAGTCATTTCAGGCAGGGCCTAATCAGGCCCACAGTGATTTATATCACTTTTTCCTGTTCGCAGCAAATGAAATCTGTAGGCCAAATTAATACTGGCTTTTCATCATCGCCCAAGTTAAAAAGCCAGTTACCGTCACAATTCCCCTCATTAATTTAACGGCTGAAAATCCCAGGCAGGCGGAGTAAACACTCATTATCGGGACAAATTGAAGAGGGACAGAGCAAGTGAAAGAGAGAGGAGAAAGATGGGAAAGATCTTTTTGAGTGAATGCAACATTGAATTAACTTCACAAACAAAAAACAGATTGATCGTTGTTGTTCTGACCGGGACACGCTTCAGCTTTTGGAAAATATATATTATTAAAGACATTTCAAGTTTTATGTCCATGAGACTTTTTGTTCAAATTTAATACATGGAAGCTGTACAGTACGTGTTTTATGTAACTGTTGTGGTAAAAGCAAAGTAAATGTGTAGTACTATTATTTTCATACATGTATTCTGTTCTACTGAGGCAGTGTTTGCTGTTCTTGTGTGTTTCAGTGACTCGGATGAAAACGGAAACGGACCTGTAGCTCAAGCCAGCAGCTCGTCAGCTGAGACCTCCTCCGGCTCAGAGACCGACTCTGAGGACGACTCAGATTCAGATTCCCCCGCAACACAACAGAAGAAGAAGAGAGATGTGAAGTCCAAACCCAAGGTGACGTTATGAGTTAGTTGAGTCCAGTAAACTGAGATAGTTTGAATCTTGGATGAAGAAATGGTTTAACTGAGTAGCAGAACAATTTCTAACAAACAGTGAGCCACAAAAATAAAACATGTTGCACAACTCTTCCCCAGTACACGTTGCTTTAATCACTAGATGTTTTTAGTTTTCATCTCGCCTTAATGAGGATGGTGTTTGAGGTTTCTAGTATTGATCAGTCATAGCTCATTAGGGCCATTGTAGGTAAGAAAATAATAATTACGGAGCCGTGGGAGGGGGGTAATATTCCAAGAAAAATGTTAGTTGTAAAAGAGATTAAAGTTGTAAATTTACAAGAAAAAAACTTTGGATATTCTCTGCGATTATAAAGTCATAAATTTTCTTCTTCTCAAGTCTTTCATTCGTCCCCTTGTTCAGCCCTCGCCACCTTTTTCTTACCTGTTATATGCTCAGCACATTATTCTCACCCTCCCTTTCCTTTTCTGCACTATGAAATTCTCATTTCATACAGTTTGTCATTTGGACATGGCCTATGAATTATGCATCTTTCTACACACCTCTCTCTCTGTCTCGTGCTCTTTCAGACCTCCATTTACTAACAAGGTTTCCGTCTCTATTACCGCCACCCAGCGTCAATCAGAGACGATCTGATAAGATACGGCTTCTAACTTTATTGTTTGTTTTCACTCTCCCTCTTGTTTGGTTTTTTTTCCCCTCGGTCTGGAGTATGCAGAGTGGAATTTTATGGTTCTTTATGTGACGTGAATGGAGCCGTGGTCGGTTAGGAGGGTGTGGAGAAAGGGTGATAAAAGCGCTCGTATGTTTAAATGCGTTTTTATTGGGCCTGTTGTGGCGCCAGCTAGAGCCGTGTGTTGTAATTCCCACAAGTCAACACCTGACAAGCTCGCCTCAGTCGCACGAGGTGGCGTGTATCGGTTGTGACACGACACTGTGCATGACTGGTCATTGAAAACTCCAGACGTGTTACATATAAATGCAGAGTATCTGTTTTTGGGATGAATGTGTCATGTCTTGAGAGGCAGCAGAATTGAAACATTTCACCCACTGAATAGCACAACACAGTTTCACTACTTTTGTTTTGAGGTGTCATTTTTTTTTCTTCCTCTGTGTTGCTCATCGTCGTGTTGCTGTATTTGTTTTTCAGGTGGAAGTGAAGTCCAAGGTGGAAGTCTCCTTACTGGATCTAGATGACTGTGAGTTTATCTGTAAATCACTCAATTTTTGTTTGTAATTTTCAAAGTTAATGCTCCACTAATGAGCCCTTTTTATTATAAGCAGTGGATCTTGTTGTTTTGGTTTTACAACCCGCAAATTCTGCTCACATATACCCCGTTTTCAGTAGTGGCAGAAGGCTCTAAAAAAGCTCTGATAAATTAAATGTATTTTCCTGCCCAACAACAAATGGCAGACAGAGACAGTTAGCAAATTCGTAGAGAAGAAAATCGAGCATCTACCATCTAATAATGACCCAGATATTTTTCTCTGGAGCTGAAGAGAGCTAATACGAGAGGGAATATTGGGTTGCATTTGTCAGGTGGCCAGATCCAAATGAATGCCAGTGTTGCTCGGCATCTGCTGGATGTGTAAATAGGCAATTTATAACACATTAATTTAAATATTAAAGGTGCTCTATAACATAGCAGCAAGCATTAATGTAATATGTAAAGATATAGAGGAGTAATGTCTACCTGAGCAGAGAATGAAATAAAAAAAAGTATTCACGCCTGTAAAACTACAGCCCATGATTTAACCTGATTGCAGAGTGGATGCGTGTTATAAGGTGATAATATGTTAGTTGATGTTTTCAGTTTTTTCCACAGCCCCCAAATGGCCAGAAAAACAATGAGTATAGCTAAAAGGCCCAGACACACCAACCCGACATCAAAGAACTAGCGGCGAAGAAGGCCACCAGTTGCGTCGCCTCACGTCTTGGCCAAAGAGTTGCACTCGAACACACCGCAAAGACTTCAGCAGACGGTCACATACCACTTACGTTCTGCGCCTGCGTGAGATGAAATAACTCTCCCTACCAGCAGGCAGCGGTAGTCTGTATTCGTCATTCAGAAAGGGAAACAGAAAGACCGAGGACGGCGGATATACAAGCTGTTGTTATGATACGTACATGAAACAAAGCGCCATCTGCCGACCACTTTCAGTAAATACGTGCTTAAAATTATGAATTAAACAGAACCACTTAGTAAGGTTTAGAAAAAAACAACATGGTTGGGCTTAAAAGTACTACGTTTGTACAGTGAAAATGTGACTTGACGTGAACATGGGACCCGTCGAACATCCACCTCCCCTCCCGTCCGCCCTGTGTGTCTTTTTCGCTCTTTAAACTACGTCACCACTGCATTTTACCTGAGCGTTTACTGTTGCCGTGGATGGGTCTACATTGGAGTTAATGGAAAGCCCAGAGCGTCTCGTATCAAACACCGACAGCCGTGACAAAGCGTCGGTATTTGACGCCCTGGGAATGAGATAAGGCTGCTATTCCATAGTGGCTTTAACAATCCTAAAGTTTCTGTTTTCTTTGGGTCCTTTTAGTTTCTCCTGCACCCACAAATGCACCAAAGTCTGCAGTCATCTCTTCGAGTCTGCTGTCCGACCTCGAGGGCCTTTCTCTCTCCAACATCTCCTCCACCATGCAGGTTAGTGTACTCGTATGTGTGTGTGTGTTTGTGCATTAGAAACACACAGGATGACATTTCCTCCATCAGCGTGTGCTGAGAGTCAATTGTTCCTTTTCTGTCTGACACTGAGGGAACAGCAGAGCAGCATATGAGATGGTGAAATGAGCCTCTCTCCCTTGTGGAACATTTCTGCTCCCAGACGCCAACTATTGACCTTTTCTGCCTTCTTATATTTATAGCCAGTGAGGACGCTACAACTGCTCTTCCTGTTTCCTGTATCTCTCATAGTCTGTCTTTCTCACCCTCGCTGTCTTTTGCTCTTCCACACCCTTGAACTCTATTTCTGTGTCTCATCTATAAGTCCACCCACTCAGTTTCTCTCTCTCTCTCTTATCTCTCTCCTCCTCTCTGTCACCTTCCATCTCTCTCTGTCAGATGTTGTGTCCCTTGTGTCTCGGTGTTGTGTATATCTGATGGTTGACCTTTCCTAGTGTGACGGCTCCTTTCTCTCCTCCGTGTGTGAGCGACTCTACACGTCTGTAGATTTTGTATCTTGTCTTTTCCCCCCCGGGAGGGATATGTCCAGGCCATTTTTTCTGCTGCTGCGGTATCTATTTAGTGTCTCACAGCCTGCAGGTCTGTGGTAACTCTGCTGTTTGGAGGTTTTAAATCAGAACATTGATGGTCTGTTTTTAATAAGCTCAGCATTCACACAGGTGTTTGACCCATTTTTTTAGGGCTGTCAAAGTTAACACGATAATAACCCGTTAACGCAAATTCGTTTTAACGCCACTAATTTCTTTAACCTATTAAGAGTGAAGCTACTGGTATCATATGAAACTAGAAAACGAATGAATCCATTAGTACCAACCATGTCATACTAGCTTGTCATGAAGGAGGTTAAATAACGCTCCAAACTTACGCTAAATTTTGGCGAGGAATAACTGGCATGGCTATTTTCAAAGGGGTCCCTTGACCTATGACCTCCAGATATGTGAATGTAAATGGGTTCTATGGGTACCCACGAGTCTCCCCTTTACAGACATGCCCACTTTATGATGATCACATGCAGTTTGGGGGCAAGTCATAGTCAAGTCAGCACACTGACATACTGACAGCTGTTGTTGCCTGTTGGGCTGCAGTTTGTTATGATTTTAACATATTTTTTTATGCTAAATGCAGTACCTGTGAGGGTTTCTGGACAATATCTGTCATTGTTTTGTGTTGTTAATTGATTTACAATAATAAATATATACATACTTTTGCATAAAGCAGCATATTTGTCCACTCCCATGTTGATAAGAGTATTAAATACTTGACAAATCTGCCTTTTAAGGTACATTTTGAACAGATGAAAAATGTGCGATTCATTTGCGATTAATCGTGATTCACTATAGACAACCAATTTCCACCCTGGGGATCAATAAAGTAATTCTGATTCTGATAAAATCCTTATATAAGCACCTCTAAAGTTAAAGCTAGAGTTGGTAATCTTCAAAAACATTTTCAAATCAAATGCTCTGACAAAAAAAGAAAAACAATCTGGTATCTGTGGCTGTCTCAGGACTGTAATAAACCCGTCCTATCATTTCATTGCGTGTCACCGGAGTCTTCTACAAGCTGCTAGCTTGACAGCTGTGAGTACTAACAACAGCAACGTTCGTTGTTTATGTTCATAATGATAGCTTCATTTTGGGGGAGTGGCTTTGGAGGGCGGCCTGAAGGGACGGACTGTCAGAGACTTTCTCTCTAGATTTAGGGACTTTTGGAGCTAGTGCTGCTAGCTACTTTCATCGGAAAAGTGTTGACAACACTGGGCTGGTTTTTAGGTTGGATCATTTTTAAAGTCTAGTGTACTCTTGCTGGTTTCTCAAGATTACCGACCCTAGCTTTAAAGAGTTTCAGGCAATCTGTAAAAGTATGACGGAGTAAAGACTGTGCTGCTTTTTAGATTCATTTACAGTCTAAATTAAGGTAAATACTTACACACCTAAAAGTGACTGATTTTTCTCAGTCTTTGTGTTAACTTTTTATGGTAAACAATTTGTTTGCCTGCATGTAGACTGTCTGAACGGCCTCCACACTGTCCCAGCTCTGGTGTTTCACTGAGCTCTGTGGTGAGTTACTCTGTATTCTGAGGCCGCCCGCCTGTCAGTCAGCGTGATTGACAGCTGCTCTCAGGCCAGCGTTTATGCAGCGCGAGTCTTGTTAGTCCCTCTCTCCTCCTCAGGTGAAGGCCACGGAGTAATAGAGAATAGAAATGCAGATTAGAAACAGGGAACTTTTTGCACATCAACATCTGATTTAGAGTCAATTCTATGCATAAATACATGATGGGCATCGGGATTCATAGACAAGGGTAAATAACCTCACCTTTATTCACACTCGCCCCTCCCCACGCATGCACACGCTTACATATCAGCTCACACACACACACACACACACACACACACACACTGGCCCCAGTGTCATTTCTATTTCTCAGCAATCTGCCCACAGAGGCAGCGAGTCTGTCTCAGCTGAGCGCTCGGGCCCTTTTAGAGAATTACTGCATGGTTATCAAAGGCATTTAGATTAACCCTGGTCACTGTCTCTGACCCACCTCCTCTTCTGTCTCCTCCTCCTCTCCCCAGTTTCTGCATGCTACCGCTCTCTCTAATAACATTTTGACATTAGGATCTCTCACAAATGCCTCTTAAATCCCCGCCACCCTCCCCGCCCGCGCCCCAAACCTCTTCCGACCGCTGTCCGTGTGTGCGGCGGGGTGGCTGAGGCTGATAACTTTTCATTCATAATTAGCAGTCAGCGAATGGGGCTGCGTTGGGGGGAAATTGAACTGTCAGCGGCGGGGCGCACGGCGTTTGACCCCATCACGCCCAGAGGGGGCCATCATAATTTGTTCATTTGGTGTCCATCAGGCGGGCGCCAGCTCGCCCCCTCCTCCTCCCTCGCCTCCCTCCTCACCCCTCTGACCTCCCCGTAGTGGGCGCTCTGGGTTCACGTCTAATTATGAATCAGCAGAAGGACCCCGAGCGCCACGAATATAGCAGAACCCTGCCCTCCAAACCTCCTGCTGCCACTCAAACTGCGGAGATTGCCTCTTAAATAGGAATAAATGCCCACACAGAACTGGCCGGTGGTCTACGCAGCAAGTGGATACTTTGGGAAATGTTTGTGTTTTAATGCAGCTGCTGCAGCTTCTCTCATCTTATTAGTTTGTTTTAGTGAATATGTTTTTGTCTCTGTGTGTGTGGGCATTTAATCCTTTCTGTCTTCTTCCTTTTGTCACTGACGGCGGCCTCTAAAAATCTTGATAATCATACGTGTGTTTTCATTGTGCTGCAACAACTGAGACTTCCACGTGTCTCAACAAACCACGTAGTTATTTAATTACTGTAAGCAAGTGAATTAGGGTCTTAACCCTTTATTTTGAAATTTATAAACATAAATATTATGTCATATCCATGCCTACATGAACACATTGCTGTGGTATTATGCAGTTTGTTTCTTCCAGTGATGGAGGAAGTATTCAGATCCTTTACTCATGCAAACGTAATCATTTTATATACTATTTTTATACTATGGTAACTTTGTAAGTAACAAGGTCCTGCATTCACAGTTTTAAGATTTAAGTTAAGACAAAATTAGGGATTGCAACTCTAGATTCAAGAAAAAATAAAGTCTAAAAAAATTCATGAACCCAGTTAACTTATGTTAAAATAAATAATTAAATGACCACAATGTCAGATTTTTTTTCACTAGCTTTAAGAAAATAAGACTTTTAGGACTCAATAATGAACTAAAAGTATATTTGTATTAGTATCTGAACTGTAGAAGATGTATAAAGTTTCTTTCATATTCTGTAGCCAGTGTTACTGTTTGCATAATATACATCTTTTACTTACTCATTTACTTATTCATTATTTACAAGTGAAGTTAAATACTGTACATTGGTAGTGATCTATGAGAGTGACGAGATTAAATAATCTGTTGTGATTCATATGCAAAAAATATTTGGTACTCTTAATTTAAATGTTTTTATATATTTTCATATCTTTGGGTTTTGGATTGTGCAAACTTGTGATGTGCATTTTTCACTATTTTCTAACATTTTATTGACTAAACGATAATAATCAGCAGATTATTCGATAATGAAAATAATCATTAGATGCAGCTTCAGATCTATTAAATATCATGCTAATACAAAGAAACTGTTGGCAGTTTGTTAACAATACTTGCAGAGCTAAATGAAGGACAATACTGTTTCTGAATAACAATCCTCTATTATTGCTAATCTTCTTTAATGGAAAATTTCAAAATTAATCATTTTAAAATACCTAATTTACTGACAAATTGGCATAAATGAAGTAACCTCTGTCTATACGCGCTGGAGAGACTTCTTGTTACATTAAAGTAGTTTTAGATGGCTGTAGTAACATTTATTTAATCCAATTTGCTGTCAAGGTCTTTGTGACGCCCCTCAATTAATTGTCATCTCCTGACAGAGGGGAACAATTAGGCCTTAAAGTCAAACACATGTCCCTTACCTTAATCCTCACAACTCTTGTAGAGCGTAATGAAATCCTGTCCCTGCTGCTGTTGGAGGCAGACGCTGTCTGAAAAACAGAAATGGATTTTCAATATATGCCCATACATCTCTGTACTTTCTTTTAAATTGGCCCTCTTATGCACACGGCACAAGGCTACCCGGCTCCGGTTAGCCCTTTTTGAATATGTCAGCGGGATTTTCAGGTCATTTGCCAGAGAGGATGCTGGGAGCGTGGCGTCCGGGCTCTGAAGGTGACTGGTGTCTGTGTCATCCATCACGGGAGCTTCCTTTAAGTTGATGCATAATAGAGCCTCTCAATCAACTTCCTCCCTCATTGTCACCTCCCTCCTTCCTGTCCAGGGCGGAGGATGGCGAGCCAAAGAAAGAGAGGGAGACTGACAGAGAAGTCAAGGTTACATCCCTCTTCTTCTCTTATTTACACTTGAGGTGTTATGGGCTCGTGCTGCGTAGCAGGACAACAATGGATGGCAGGAGTGAAGGGGCTTGTGTGGGCACTCGTGTCAGGCTTTAACTGTCCACTGTGTCAAATTGGTGATAATAAGCAGTTTGAAACGCCGTCCTGTCTCCGTTCCTCCCTCCTGTCGCCGCCGCCGCCGCTGCCGCCTGCTCGGTGGCGAGGCGACAGACAGGACCTTGAAGCCGGATGTGTCTGTCAGGGAGGTAAATCTCTGTTGTGATGGGGTGGCAAACATTATGGCCAGCTTTATCGACACCGACTGCTCTGACACATTCAAAAGTGGCCCAATAAATTTGCAGGCTGGCGGTGGCGTGACGGGCGCTTGTGAGGGCGCAGCGGCGTTGCAGCACAGCAACAAATGTTTGTTTGACCTCCTTTACAGGCGCTCGGGCGGTCCGGGCACAAGAGACGCTGCTGCTCTGTCAAGGGGACCGAGAGACGGTGTTGTGATCGGACAGTTTCTTCTCTATCTAATGTGACTTGGGCAGGTTATTGTTTTAAAATGTTTCATACTGGTGCCAGTATGATACCCAAGCCTATTCACCCCTACCGAAGACTTGCATCTTTGAAATCAGGTCACAAATACACTCAGTTTACAGTTTATTACGTACACCCATAGACTGTGTATAAGAAGTGAACGTAGTCACCGTGACGTCAACCACTAGTTTGTGAACTGCTAGTATCACATGACACTAGAAAAACCTAATGAATCCATTGGTACCAACCATGTCATACTAGCTTGTCGTGAAGGAGGTTAAATAACGCTCCAAATGTATGCTTAATTTTGTCCACTCCCATGTTGATAAGAGTATTAAATACTTGACAAATCTCCCTTTAAGATACATTTTGAACAGATAAAAAATGTGTGATTAATTTGCGATTAATCCCGATTAACTCTGGACAATCATGCGATTGATTGTGATTAATATTTGAATCGATTGACAGCCCTAATAAGTATGTTTTCTTTAGTGTATAATCACCTGAATATACGAATCGTTGTGTTTTCATTACCTCAGAATGAGCCGTTTATATCTACATAGGGAGCTGATCCTCTTCACAGAGCCGGCCGCCATGTTTCTACAGTAGCTCAGAACGGACAAACCAAACGCTGGCTCTACGGGGAGAAGTTTCACTTGGGTGCAATCTGCAGCCTCACCGCTACATGCCGCCAAATCCTACACACTGCACCGTTAACTATCAAACCTGTTGTTATTTTACATGTCATGCTGCTACAATACAACGACAGTGAGCGTTTTCTTTCTGCTGAACAATCTCGCCTTGTAAAGTGAACACACTGAAACTCATCTCCACTGTTCTGGTCGTATGTCAAACCGATTCTTCATCCTCACACACCACATGACAAGTCGTTGTCGTCGTTGTCGTTGTCGTCGGAGGTGGAGGGGGAGGAGGAGGAGGAGGAGGAGGAGGAGGAGGAGGAGGAGGAGGAGGAGTAGGAGGATGCTTAGTACTTTTCTCAGAACACACTGCCAGTACGTCCAGCTTCAATAACACAATGTGCACTGACACCACTCAACACTTTGAGCTGCGTGTTTCCACTGTGTTTCTTCATATCATATTATAAGTCATATTCAATTAGCTTAATTAGTTCACAAACCTTGCTTAATCATTTAAGTCTGTTACAGGATCTGTTTTTGTACCACCGGCTGTTTTTTCATATACTGCTACATGATATTTCTCACTAGTTTTGCCTCTCTTGCAACTTCTTTTTTATTTTTTTCATCACTTTGAGGCGGTAAATAGCAATTTCTCAGTCTCTGAACTCCTCCTCATTTGCACCAGTGTTGCCACTGTGTCAGCGTATGAATACATTAAGGTGCTAAGTGTTTTAGAGGGTGTGAAACGGCTTTGTTCGTCTTGATGTTTTGAACTAATTAGTGCCGTCACTCAAGGCAGACGGACCTCTTTGACTTGAAGAAACTACTCAAAGCTGTCATACTTTATGTGATGCTTTTTATTACTTTGTGTTGTTGAGGAGAGTCTGAAGTTTGTGCACGTTATGTGAACGTTCTCATGAGTGAAATATGTTTAATGTGTTGTGATGTGTGGGCCGAACTTCTCTTTCTGACGAGAGCTGACAGTCGACGCCGTCAAGTGAAAAACTGAAAGTGTGAGCAAAGTAACAAGATGTTAATTTTTAGACGAAAGAATACGCCACCACCACCACGTCCACCTCCTTTCTTTTCCAAATCTCTCAAAGGTAATGCAATTTCCTGCCTCTGAAAAGGTAAAAGCCCCTTTAAAAAGGCCTGCGAGTGGCAGGTTTGGCCCATGCAGGCACTTGTGTTTCTATTCATTAGAGGTTGTTTTTATTCAGCCCGGTTCTACCGAGCATCAAGCCCATTTCCATCTAACTGGGCTGATTGAGGACATTTCTTAAATGTGCTCCTCTTTACCCCACAGAGTTAATGAAGGGAGGGTTGGTGGAGAGTTATCCGCCAACCCTCGGTCCCACTCGTGCTGCATTCTGCCTGCTGATTGGACGCGCTGAATTGCTTGAATATAGGCGATGGAAAGACCGGAGCTTCTTGTATTAATCTGTCCTCTTGTGTGGATGCATTTGCACTGTAATGTACAAGGCGTCCCTGGATATTGTGTTGATGTGGAGAGCCTGAGGCTTCCGGGCAATGCTCTGCATCTACTGTTTTTCTCATCTTCTCTGCTTCTGCTCTCAAGCTCTTGTTTTCCAGCAGTGCTTAGTTGTTAATAGATCAGTCCAGTCCATACTGCAGCTTATTTCTCTGATAATCGAGAAGTTTGATGTAGTTGTTTGTTTGCACAACTCAGAATCAAGGTTGTTGAGGTTTACTCCTGTCTTTCATACGTCCCTCTAGGTCACCACTCCATCTTTTGGCCCAGTGAAAACCTATGAGCTGCTTCACCATATGACTGGAAAAGGTTTGTCAGCCAAGTACCATTTCCCCAGGCAGCCCTGTTTGTACCAGCCCAGTATGGTGTCTGTACAGGTCATACTGACCAACAGCTCAGACCACAGCCTGGAGGAGATCCATATAGGAGACCGAAGCCCGGCGAGCCTCAACATCCACTGCTTTAACACCATCGGTGAGTACGAGGGCCACACTCTCAGGTACATCATGCAGGTAACACTGCCAGCAAATGTGATATTAAAATTTAAGGATGGAGTTATTTTATATGTCAACAAACCACCAATAGATTGATCCTTCTAACTAAGATATATTTTCTTCCTCTGTGTCATAGAGCTCCATTGTTGTCCAAAAACTATTAAAAATACATCAACAAAATACACCGTCCTGCTGCCACAAATTCTCACTAGAGCACCAAATGTGGATTAATCCGCCGCTGAAAATAGTCCCCAACAAATATGCTATATACTCTTACTTGTTTCATAAAAACTACAGTGCCCAACAGTTTTAGGAAGTTGTTTAACCTTTTTAAAGATTGAAAGTTTATGACCTGTTTTTAAAGATTTATATCTTTACGTAGGAACCAATGGAATTGGCGCTTGAGAGTCACAGACAGGATTGGGAAGTCGGAAAGTATTGAGAGACGGGCTACAAACGCATTATTTGTTTTTGGTATTTTAACAAGATTTGTTGACATTAACTAAAGTATAGAATATTGCCAGTCGTACGCTTTTCTTAGTATAATCAGTAAATACAAATCTTTGTCTGTTGACAGATTTCTGTCGTCATATCACGCAGCACTGTTTTCACACTAACCCTTTAACAAACACTTCTCTACAATCTAAAACTAAATAGTAGTTTGAGATTCCAATAGAGTGCTCAGGGTTCAACGTTAATGATTTTTAAATACAACGAGGCTGTAAAGGCAGACGAGTTGGCGTTATGACGTTTCATGTCCCTGACATCTTCTCTAGTCTCATTTAGCCACTCGTTAGCAACCGGCTTTTTAAGACACGTAAAAGCTTCAAAATTCACAACATTTACTTTTTATGTCGTAGAACAAAACGTTAAAGTCTCTTCAGCTTGTGTTAACCACAGACCTTATTTCAGGCATCCAACTAAAAACCCATTGACTTCCAGACGAGGGAACCGGAAGTGCTAAAATGCTAACACAGTTCTGGGTTTTAGGACTCATTCCTGCAGCTCTCTATGAGCATTATCCAAACTGTGATGTTAAATGTTTGATATTATATCTTTTCTTTATTTATTCAATCTCTGTGTCATTAACTTTCTATATAAATACAAATAATTTTATTTAAAGGGGTCTTTTGTTCCATTTTCCCCAAGAAAGCCTGGCAGAGTTAGAGGGGCATTATTAAAAACATGCAGCGTGTGGCCTTAGATCTGCTGCTTAATCTTGTTTTCTCTTTCTACTATAATGCTACTGGCCTACGATTGTTAAACTTGCTGCCAGTTTTCACCCATGTTGGGTGACAAGTGGGTCAAACTAAGTTGTTGTTTTTCCCCCCTGTATAATGTAAACAACCACATTTATTACAATCTGTGGAATATTTGTTGTCTCCTTTTCATTCATGGTGGCTTTCTGGAATTTCTACCTATACTATGATTGTTTTCTCAGACAGATATTAAATGATCATTTTAAGCCTGTTTGCTATCAGCTCAGCAAATAGCCCTGTCCCCCCCCCTCCACCTGAAAACAGCCAATATTACTTCAGCTAATCCCTGTTCATTAGTATCGACCAGGGCCAGCAAACATGCGCCATCTCCATATTTCTTGTCACACTGTTGTATGATTGCTACACTCGGTATAATATAAGACTGAGAACGGCGCTCAGTCCCTCAAGATTTTCTTTTCCATGCACACACAAACACGCAGAGCCGGTGTGCGGTGGAGCACGTTAAAACTGTCAATTGCAGGGGATTGATTGGGCATTGAAGGAACTCAAGCAGCCAAACAGTGGGTAATTTGGATCGATCGAGCCTGGCTAGCTGTGAGCTGGTGGCTGGAGTTGGTCTGGAGAAGTTGCAGAGGATGAATACAGACAAAGCTCTATGTAAGGCTGTTTTGTGTGTGTTCGTTAAGGGATAATACATGACAGGGTTTGCATTTAGTTAGAAATATTGCACTACAAGGTGCATTACTTTCATTGCTGCTCATCTCCATGTGAACGCTTGTTAAACCTGTAATTTAACACTTTGAAATGAAATAGTGTTTGTGATTTGCTCACTGTTTGTGTCCACCGACATGTCCCTGAATCATTTATAACATCTTTCTTAGCTGGCATAGCCTTTATAAAGTTTAAAGGACTATTCCGATTTATTACAACATAGATTTTATTTCGTTGTTTTGTCATTCCTATCGGTAATAATAACGTTATACTCACCAAACTAATTTTGGAGATCTGGGGATACGGTGACATTGCAATAAGTCCAACAGAGCGAGAAACATGAGCCGTCAAATGATCGTACAGGTTGTAAACAAACCCCCAGGTTAGCCAAATGAATTTGTTCACAGTTTACACACTGACCTCCTGCTTTAACTTTGACCTACCACACTTACAGTCATTGTGTACACACAGTTTTGTTGTGCAGAGATAGATTATTACTGACATTTTAGGTGCACATATTTTTTGTTTTACCTCGACATAAAGTGTTTTAGATAATCTGTTTTCAGCCTGTCTGATTGTCTTACTTCTCCTCTTCCATGTCCTACGGGACTTAGAGTAATAGTAAGACCAAAGTTGTTGAATTATCCTTTAAAAGAATTAGTTTGATGTTTGGGACAGTCGCTTATTTTCTTTCTTGTCTGGAGCTAGATGAGAGGATCGATGCCACTCTCATGTCTGTACTATAAACGTGAAGCTACAGCCAGCCGCCAGTTAGCTTAGCTTAGCACAAAGAATGGAAGCAGGTGGAAACAGCTAGCTTGGCTCCGTCCAAAGGTAACATAATCCGCCTACGATCACCTCTAAAGTTCACTAATGAACACGCAGTATACCCCTTTTGTTTAATCTGTTAGATAAATCGTTGATTTTGGATTAAAGGAAGCATATTTGCCCTCTCCCATGTTGACAAGAGTATTAAATACTTGACAAATCTCCCTTTAAGGTACATTTTGAACAGATACAAAATGTGTGACTAACTTGGAATTAATCGCGATTAACTTTGGACAATCATGCGATTAATCGCGATTAAATATTGAATCGATTGACGGACTACGGAGAAGGAGTCTGTAAAAAGATAAAATAAAGGTAGAACCAGGAAAAGGCTTAATAGTAGCTGTGAAGGCTGGATGTGAAGCGAGTCCATGATGGCTCTGTTTTCAGAGGGTTTCCTCTGGAGTCCCTTCTCTCCTCCGTCTGTGGAAAGAGTTATACAGTAAAATAGCTCTGCTCCGCGGAGAGAGAAACACAGGCCGACTGGGGAAGCGTGGAGGATGTTTCTGTCTGTCTGTGTTCTTCTCATCCTTAACCTCCCCCTCCTCCTCCTCTTCCTCCTCCTCCTCTTCCTCTTCCTTCTCCTCCCATCCAGCTGTCCAGACTCCCTCTTCAGCATTTTTTGGCTTTACTTAACTCTCCGTCTAGCTCTCGTTTCGCCGGCTCTGCCTGTCTCCCTCACCTCGTCTCTCTTGATGCTGATGCTCTCTTTGACAAGCCTGTTGTTTTGGAAATATGCTAGTCCTTCAAGTGTGTTTTTTTCTCCCCGAGGCTAGAGGTGTGTGTGGGGGGGGAGGGGGGGATGAGATTGAAGGATAGATTTCTCACACACGGTGGCCTTGCTTTGTGAAGTAGAAAACACAAGTGGTGTGGATGCCTGTCTGTTCCACTCTGCTGCTGCCCTCCTCCTCCTCCTCCTCCTCCTCTTCCTCCACCTCCTCTCCCTTTGCTCCATCCTTCCCCACGTTGCACACTGTGCCCTTGTCACTCACTCTTCCTTTTCTCCTCTCGTCTTTCCTCCCCTCTTCTCCATTCTCAGAGCGGCTGGAGCCAGAGGCCTCGGTGACGGTTTCCATGGGTATTGACTTCAGCGACTCGACACAAGCAGCCAACTTCCAGTTGTGGTGAGACAACCTGACATCCACTCATATCAAGTCAGGCTTTTCTTCTCTTCAGTACATCTTTTTCTGCTACTGTTCTCATCCTGTGTCTCTATATTCCCCTCACGTGTCTCTTTCTCTTGCGTTCATTTGCATCCTCTCTTACCTTTTTCCTCTCATTTGTTCTTTGGTAATTCTCCTTTTCCTACCCGCTCTGTGCCAGCGCTCCCAGGTGAGACATCAGCCACGATTGATCTGGGTTCACTGGGATAACAATTATTCCTCCAGTAATCAGCCCCAGCTCAAATCAACCTGCTGAATGCCATCGGCACCGCTGCTCAGCTGATCAATAACCTTATCAGAAAATCTGTTCAGGATGGGGGAATCAATCTGGCCCAAAATGCCATTCACAGAGCGCAGATCGGTCTGCAAGGCAATCACAAGAGAAACATTTAATACACAAACAAAGTGCACAAAACATGCACACTATACCACACGTCATCATCCGATCTCTCAGATTAAGATGAATTTGAACTACGGAGCAGAAGGGAACGTTGTCTTGCAAGCTCTAATTTTCAAGATTGTTGCTTTATGTTGGACATCCTGTCAATGTTTCTTTTCCGTTGTTTCCCTCCTTCAGCACCAAGGAGGACCAGTTCAGTGTGTCCATCCAGCCGGCTGTGGGAGAGCTATTAATGCCTAGTAGCATGTCAGAGCAAGACTTCAGCAAGGAGCAAGGTGGGTTACATTTGCATCAATGTTTGCAAAATAAAAAAACACTCTTGTTATAAGCTTAAAGGCACAATTAGCAGGATTTGTCGGTTGCAGTTTGTTAAAACAACATTCAAAGTAGGCCCCTCCGTCCCAGCGGGTGAAAGCCAACCCCAGATTTACTCTCGTTTTGGAACGAGCTTTGTCCGCTTGACATTTAATCTCACGATTTAAGTTTTTCTGCGCTGTGTCTGCCATTTTCGTAGCTTCCTCTTGGATGTATGCTTATGATCTGGCATCTGGTCGCTACGTTTTTTATAGAGGTTGATGCCCAGAAATGTCCCGAACACAACAACATAAGAGCATCCAGGCCGAGGGCTGCAGGCTCTCTGTAGATACAGACACCACCACACACTTCTAGCTTTTGTGTAAATGTTTCAAGACTGCTGGGTGTCAAATAAAAGAATTATCTCATGCCCAAGTGACCATAATCTTTTCACAAATTAGCATCTGTTGATAACATTGTAATTAAAGGATAAGGCTAGGGATATACTATATTTTGGTTATTTTCAGAAAATCCCACAAAACCAACGAATCAACGGTGTGTTAGTCCGTCTCTACATGAGACATGAATCTTTAAAAAAGGCTGACAAATATTTAGTTCCAATTTTGTTTTTCCTGGGCACTATAGTTTTTATCAAACGTTACACAAACAGGAGTAAGTTGTGCATTTGTTGGGGACTATTTTCAGCTTAATAGACAGACTAGCTAGGCACTCTAGCTAGGATTTACAGCAGCAGTCAATGTAGGCTTGAGTTTTTTAGGCTGATACTGATATAGAGATTTTATATATATTTATATACATAATACATAATACATAACGTAAACAGGATGTTGACAGTAAAAAAAATATAGAACATCACCACTGTTATTCTTTAAAGATGATTTAATCGTTAACGATTAATCTAAAATACATTTTACAGACCTAATAATAACTGCATAGTTGTTGTGGTCTCGGTGACAAAGATAGGGGTTTAAATCTTTAAAATAGTTTTATACTGTATGCAGTATTCATAAATGATATTTATGAAGTGAAATAAAATCCTAGTGGCATGCCTCTAATAAACATTTCCTCACTGTTGTCATTAAGGCAAAATGCTTTCCTCTTATGAAGCACTTAATGCTATTTCCTACACAAACACACACACACACACACACACACACCTGTAGAGCTTCATACTGAGGCAGCTATTGAGAGCTGAAAGCACACTCATATCTCAGCCATCAGTGTGCTCTTAAGTGGCTCCTTAATGCTGCTTCTGCCTTAATTAATCTTCATTCGCCGTGTTTTGAGCTCTGCTGAATACACCTTGCACTCAGACACTAAACCGAGTGGAACAACTTACTTTGCTGGACCTTTTTCTCTCTGGCAAATTGCTGCTTTATGCCAATTGAGTGAAGTTAATTAATTCTTTCAGTTTACAGGTTTTTCATTATATTTGCCTTTAAGACCTCTTTTATTTCTACCTAACTTGTGCATATTTATCTCCATTCTTTCTCTCAAATCCTTGCTCATTACTAAGTGCACATGAACTGGCTCTTTGCCTTCAATTGAGAGTCTTTTTTTCCAGCTCTATTTGCATTATTGAAGACGGCGCTCTTTTATTGTTTAGCTTCCCCCCATTTTAGTTACTGTCAAAACGTATTTTATCTTTTATTGTTTCATCACTGTCTGTCCTGAAACGAGGTCCCAAAATACTCTTAACAAGCAAGTTAATGGATGTTTTATATCCATAACACTTTATACTGGTAGTATAAATACAGCTGCTATATTTTTAGTCTTAAGTTTAAACACCTTGTCCTTGTTTGATGGCTGAACATTTTGCATCCTCTCAGGTAAGCTCCTGGGCATGAATGAGACCTCGGCAACCGTCACCATGGCAACAGCAAACACCTCCAGCCAGGCCATCAGCAAGCAGGTCCTGTCGGTGGCCAACGTAGGAGTGGTTTCATCCAGCCAAAACAACTTCCACAGGTGAAGTGTCCAGAATGCACTCGTTCACCTCACAGTTATTATAAAGTTCTTCATTTCCACACATGTTCATGTCTAATATAAGCTCTGGGAAGTTCTTCTTATGATTTATCCAGATTATCTATGGAATTTACTAATACTTGAGCTGATATACAGCCTGATAGATAAATGTAAGTTTTTATATATAAATATATATATATTTTTTCGTCTTCTTTAGAGTAATTGTACTGTTTGTGCACTTTACTGTATGAGACCTTTGACAGAGCATTTCACACTAAACGACAGATCCTTTAATAACCACATTTAGGGGATCCTGATAAAAAACATTTGTTTATCTTTCTTGTTAAATTGAGTTTAAAAAAATAACATTAAAATGTATAACTATAAGATGATATTGATATCCGCCTCAAAAATCCAGTTTTGGTCGGGCTTTATTTACAATTTTGCTGTTATAGTCTTTGTCCAATAATATGGGTACCAAACAGCTTTCCAAATTGAACCTACCAGTCTTTGTCGTACTAACTTTGCCTCTACTGTGTCAGCAGTCCTTTGAGATTTAAGCTGATCCAAGTCATGAAAAACATAAAAGGAATACAATTTGGGAAAAGATGCTTATTCGCTTTCTGGTTGAGAGTTAGATGAGAAGATTGATACCACTCTCATATTAGCTCATTAATGTAAACAATAGGTTATCGGATAAATCCTAAAGATAAACGGACAACCTCTGAGCGAGGCGAAGGTCCTGAAAGATACATATACGCATTTCTTGTGTTCTTTTATGAACAAAAATACTAATATAAAAGTGATGGTGGCGTCTGTGGTGTGATAAGGTTGGTTAAAACCTTGCAAAGTGAAGCGATGTGGTTCCTTGACACAAAAACAAACAACATTTTTCCGAGTAAATTTGTGGCTTTAATTTCAGAGAATATCCAATTTTTTTTCTTGGAACTTCTCAGTTGTTTCTTGGAATGATATCCTCCTCCCCCGCGTCCATATTTGTATTATTTATTTATTTTTTTACCTACAATCGCCCCAATACGCTGTCATAGTACTGTTAATAGATGCAGAGATCCCAAAATCTGACTTTGACATTATTTTGTGAGTTTGTTTGTTCTGTCTGAGTGATAAAATGAACGTGGCTGCGTACACGTGCCTGTTATAAATTGTGTTTTACAGTGTGTACGCGGGTATCACAGAGTGAGAGTGTCTGTGTGTCCCCCAGCAGCCTCACACAGACATGCCAGGGGAATGCCCTGAGAAGCCTGGCTGTGTAATTGGTGTACACAGAGTGTGCTAATGAGCTTCCTCCTCTGTCACGCACACCCGAACACCTGATAGATAATTACACCTCCCTCTCTCCCTCTGTTTCCTGCTCTGTCTCTCTTTCACTTCATCTCTGCGCCCCCATCTGTCTCTCCCTCCACGCCGCCGTCTCTCTTTCACTTCCTCTTTGTCTTTCACTCCATCCCTCTGCGCCATGCTCTGTCCTCCTCTCTGTTCGTCTTTTTATTACCTCGCTCTGAGCAGACATGTCTCCGTGTCTTCGTCTTTGAATGATCTTGTGTGTTGGTGATCATTTCTTTTTTTTAAGGAATAGAGGAAACATGTAGGAAACGGTGGATAAGTAAGGGACAGGGAGTGAAAGAATAAGAGGGCGACAGAAGCACAAGGGCACCGAGAGCTGAACGAGTGAGTGGAAATCAATGTTAGCCAGCGGGAGAGGCCTGCATCCAATAAGCCCATACTTCATTCAGAATAACCAATAGCTCAAATGACGCCACGCTATCAATCTCTCTTCTGCTTCTGTGACGGCTAAAGAGGAAGACCGTCTCCCAATGTTGCTGCCCCGTAGTCTTATAATAATGAAGACACTCTCCTCCATATCGTCCGCTGGCGTTGACCGCCTCCTCCTAGCCGTCCTCAGGAGGTCCACTTATTGGAGATGATGGAGTTCTTCTCTCCTCAAAACGTAACGGGTCGGTTTGACAGCCTCGTCTTTGAGAAGCTGTCGCAAATATCTCTAAATCTGTCCATTTATGTTTTTGATTTGGTGCCACACATGTTCAAATAATTAACTGATATAATTATGGTTATGTTATGATTAGAGCTGCAATAATTATTCAATTAATTGATTAATCATTTTAATCCTTTTAAAAGCAAAAAAGACAAAAAATCACTAGTTTCAGCTTTTTTTATTCAGGTTTTCTTACTTTGCTTTGACAGTAAACTGAACATATGAGGGTTTTGGGCTGATGCTCAGACAAAACAAAACATGCATATGTCACCACAGGCTCTTATGACGGGCATTTTTCACTATTTGCTGATATTCTATAAACCCAAACATTGTTCAATAAATGGAGAAAATAATCGTCGGAGCAAACAGTAATGAATATATCAACAGTTGCAGCTCTAGTTATGATTACTCTTTTAAGTCGCTGACTCGATGTGTCGTCATGATGTGACGTCTTCAACTGTCTCAACAAGGGCTGTCAAAGTAACCTTGATAATAACGCATTAACGCAACCTGTGATTTTTAGGTTGTAGCAGGCTCAGTTTTAAAGCTAGAGTGAAGATACTGGTATCATATGAAACTAGAAAACCTAAAGAATCCATCGGTACCAACCATGTCATGTTAGCTTGTTGCAAAGGAGGATAAATAATGCAAACCTATGTTAAATTTTGTCGAGGAAACCTGGCATGGCCATTTTCAGCGGGGTCCCTTGACCTCTGACCTCCAGATATCTGAATGAAAATGGGTTCTATGGGTACCCACGAGTCTCCCCTTTACAGACATGCCCACTTTATGATAATCACATGTAGTTTGGGGCAAGTCATAGTCAAGTCAGCACACTGACACACTGACAGCTGTTGTTGCCTGTTGGGCTGCAGTTTGCCACGTTATGATCTGAGCATATTTTTTAATGCTAAATGTGATAAATATATACATACATTTGCATAACGCAGCATATTTGCCCACTCCCATGTTGATAAGAGTATTAAATACTTGACAAATCTCGCTTTAAGGTACAATTTGAACAGATAATAAATGTGCGATTAATTGTGAATAACTATGGACAACCATGCGATTAATCGCGATTACATATTTTAATTGATTGACAGCCCTACCAATATATTAATTTACAGTCATACAGAACAAAGAAGAGCAACAAATCCTCACATTTGAGGAGCTGGATCCAGAGAATTTTGGCCTTTTTTTGCTTGATAAATGACTGAAACAATTAATTGTTGTTGATTAAATTTCCTTTCAGCGCTGATAATTTTAGTCGTGGTGTTTTTGTGTGTGTTGCATACTTTGAATAACACACACGCCGAGAGAGCAGAGTGATCGATCTGATCGGATACACCCACTGAGAGCTTATTGTGGAGGTCACTTGGCATTAAATGTGATGTGTGACCTTCTTTTTCTCCTCTGATCTCCCCAGAGAAAGGCTTCTCTAATCCGGGAGAGATCACACAAAGTATCTGCCCTCCGGAGGAGAGAGGGATTGGCTTTAATGTAGAAGTAATGGATGGGATTTCAATATGAATCCTAAGAATGATACAGTTCACAACACACATTGCCTGTGCTTTAAACTGACCTCAGGTACCTTGTGGGATAGATTGCAGTATTGGAGTTAACACAGGTTCTGTTTAACAAAGCAACAGCCTTCCTTTACCCCCATCATGCACCTGTGCATCCCCGCTGCACTCCTCTTGTTTATCAGCAGGGTGCAGCACTGCTTTTCCCAAACAGGCGTCGAGGCCGAGCGAAGGGGGATGCCACTGAAACACAGAAATTGATTGCTGGAAAGGAGGATGGCAATAAATCAAGCAGGAAAGCAAATGTAGAAAACGCTGTTCTTGTTTATGTCTAAACAGGCGGAATAGAATAAATGTGCTCTATTTTTCAGTCCGTTTGAAAGCAAATTTGATCGAATTTTGCATGCATTGCCAATCCCTCTGGTTAGAGCCTAATTTAAAAAAAAAAAAAAAACCTGAACCCGTTGATTTATAAGCTATGCTTTCTCTTTACTTTACACTTTGATATAATTAAATTATGTTTCTCGAAACACAGAATTTTCCTTTTTCCAGTGAAGTTGAATTCTTGTTCCTATTTAAAGTTTAATTGACTCTCATTTATAACCTGACTAATTAAACGTCTGGTCTCTTTATTATACATTGCTTCAGCAGGCTTATGATCTATCTTCAGATGATGCAAAGAGTGCAATTGTAATTGTGAATAGGCAACAATGAGGATGCAACACATTTACATGTTTAGCTCAGTTGTAGGGAACATTTTGCTCGAATCCTCGTTGAGTTCTTGTTTCCCATCAGCCTCTGCAGTCTGTGTGTCCTCTCCTTCCTTTCACGTCCGTCTGCCCTTCGAGTGCAGCGCTGCAGTTTGTCCGTATGGCCGAGCTCTGGAGATGCGTGGAAGGTTCCTGGTTCTAATTGGGGCTAATAGCTCTGGCCATCTGCCTGGTTTGAGTTTGCTCGCATGTGTTCGGCTCTGGTCTGGCCTCACTGACCACTCAGTTGAAGGACACTCCTCCACTTGTCCACCTGGCCAAACACCAGGATGGAACAAAAATATCCAGCTGCAGCCACCACCACCACCAACCAAACATTTGGCCTTCTGATTTCTGTGAAAACATCATGCACTGGTCGAATGTTTGCTTAAGATGCAGAGGGGCCCGTGTACTCACTGTCGGTTAAGTCCTGCATTCTCGGTTGCAGAATCGTCGGCGTCCCGTGTCTTCTCTGCGTGAGGGTGAATGTAAAGGTGAAGCCCACTTTGTGTTTGCAGTGGCAGGGTGGAGGGGAGGCAGATGGCACACACAGGCTCTCTGCACTGAGGAGAATCACAGATAATTGGAGAGTGATGCTTAGCCGTAGCCCTCCCGATCGATGCCAATCCGCCTGCTCTAAGTCCAGGGGTTATGCTTTGCTTTTCTTTCCATACACCGCAATTAATCCAGTGTTTAGCCCAGTATGTGAAGAGTGCAGGAGAATACCAATGACCCGTTTAGGGCCCGCTTGTCCTTAATCTTTTCCCTTCTAGTCCCTAAAAATGCACTTATGTTGTGTTGTAGATCTTTGCACCTGAGCGTGCACACGACCACAAACCGCAATACGCTTGGAAATCAAACACAATCAAAACACGCCTTCACTCGCTCTTATTACAACACATGAACAAAAGCCCACAGCAGCGTCTCCTGAGACGAAATGAAAGCAGCCTCGGGGTAGTGTTAACTGGCTGAGTAAATGATAGATTTATATCCTAAATCCATTAGCAAAGCCACGGGGACCACATAGACACCTTAAGCTGCTGACAGAGGGGGCAAAGAGACGGGCTGAAGGGAACCGGATGTATGTTTACTGTACCGGTTTTCAGGATTGTGTTGAATTTTTTGCATAAATTCCCACAATTGGTAATTTGGATTGATATGCAACCCCTGAATTATTTAAAGAAGCAAAGAGGTTGGTGTTTTTGAGGGAAATTAATCCTCTTCTTGAATGGCTTGTGTTTCCTGCTGAAGTGGCTAATATTTTAATTAAGCCTGAGGAGGACTCTCTCTCCTCCCTGAGAGCTCCCTGATAAACTCCCTCTCCTCTGTTGATGGTAATTTAGCAGCTCCCCAGAGACGCACCGAGACACACTAGGATTGTGAGCCAGCGGCGTTTCATTGTGTATGCATGTCCCCCTTCCCCGTCTTTAACGTGTGCGTGCTAATTGGTGGACGTGCTAGCCGCTCCTGCCGCGCAGCACGCCGTTCTGTGACAGCGCCTGTCCGGGCCGTCCTGTGGGG
>CAKAKR010064580.1:0-10004 GCA_916700685.1 Adelosebastes latens | reverse complement strand
TCCCACGTGTCTACTTCCTCTAACTTCTCCAAGGTGGTCTCTAGCTCTCCCGTCAGCTCCGTTCTCTTTATCCATCCATGGTCAGCTCCATCGGGGCCGTTTCAATGCAGAGAACACAAATGTCAGTATCTGGGTGCTCTACAGTCGTAGCGTCGGCCCATTTGACCACGGAGACGAGAGCGACGGCAGGCTCCACCGCCACGTTACCGCCATACCATAACGTTACCACCATACCATAACGTTACCTCCATACCATAACGTTACCACCATACCATAACGTTACCTCCATACCATAACGTTTCCTGTCGGTGACAGAGTTAGCATGCAGCTTTAGCTATGATATCTAGCTCTGCTTTTCCTGTCAATGTGTGAAACCCAAAGTGTTTCCCTCCTTGTTGATGTTGATGATGATGATGTTGATGTTGATGATGATGATGGTGGATGAGTTGATGAGTTGATGACGTGTCGTCTTCTGCAGGTCCCGACTACATAAATGAGAGCGATCCAGAAGACCCCGGCTACATGTAGGTTTCCACTTTCACATGAAATTCTGGTGTTTTTCCACTTATCTACAGGACCAGTGTGTAACATCTCAGGGAGATCTGTTACCAGAAATGGAATATAATATTCATAACTATGTTTTCATTAGTGTATAATCACCTGAAACTGAGAATCAAGTCATAAGTTTACAGGAAAAAAGTCGTAATATGGAGAATAAAGTCATACTATTATAAAGTAGTCATTTTACGTGTTATTTTCTTTTGTTCTCGTAACATTATGACTTTATTCTCGTAATATTATGACTTTTTTCTCGTAAAGTTATGACTTTTTTCTCATAATATTACGACTTTATTTTGGAAATCTACGTTTTTTTTTTCCCTGAGTGAGGTGAACGGCGTTTCCGAGGTTTAACATTCGGCGGCTCACGTTACCGCCGTCTTGGAAAGGGAGGAGTGATCGGAGGGGAACTCAGTTGATTGCAATCTGCAACCAGACCACTATGATGTCACTACATCCTACACACTGTCCCTTTAAGGCTGCAGCAGTAAATCACATTTTCTTCTTCTCTGGTTTCTACAGAATCGTTTTGCCCGAAGGTGAAACTCGACCGACCGATCAGAGCAGAGCCTCGACGCCTAGTTCCGGTACAGTTTGGAGTTATATATATATTTATAGATAGATAGATAGATTAGAACATAAAATGTGAGAGAAATAACTAAAAGTGGTATGACTTGTTATATTATGAGGCGTTATTGAGAGTCAGTTGTTTGGATGATGAATATGAACTATTAAACTGATCAGCTGTTTGATCTGCAGATTTTCTACATGATTATGAAAACGTCCCCGAGAAGAAAGGTGAGGATCTTCTAAAGGAGCATTCTCTGCTTTTTGATCTTCTTTGTTTATTCTTATTATAGGCGTCTAGTTTCCTCTTTAAATATCTTCTTTTTTCTTCTATTCATTTCAAATTTTGTTCATTTTTTATCACTTCAAATTGGCTAAAAACTTTATTTTTATTTTATTTTTTAATAAAGTGATCTTCCTTCATTTGTTCATCAGACTTCAGATACTTCCACACGACTCTAAATGAGTCGTCATAGTAACGGTGTTTTTCTTCTTCTAGTGTCCCCAGAGGACAGAGACTATCTGAACGTGGAGCTGCCGCGTTCTCAAAGTGAGTTGATGGATTTCTCTTCCTCGTTGGTGTCTCACACATTAATCTGCTGATTAGTTTCTCCATCAATCGATTGATTTGTTCTCGTTCTGATGTTTCATTTCATGTTTCCCAGCAGGATCGACTCCGGATCTGTCGGCTCAGAGCGACAGCGACGACGATGACGACGAGGGGAACTACGTCAACGTGAACGAAGGGACGCAGACTAACTGACCGCAGTGAGCTTTTTAAAAACGCCATCTACACGTTTCTTCTTCTCCCTTTAACTCACAGCGGTGTTTTATATTTCAAACTGCTGAGGAAAGAAAGATGAAAAATGACTTTTTATGAAGAACGTTTCAAAAACAAGAGAGAGAGATGAGAAGAGTACATGTGCATTTTTCTGAGTTTTAAATCAATATTTAAGGCGGATTAAAGGTACAAATTTTGACCTGACGCTGAATTTAAAAAGTACATCGAGTTATTACAGCTAATCTCGGGGGAGCAAAATGCCACGACGATCCTTCCGAAAGTTATTGAGATGTTTTAGTCCGGAAACAAATTTAGATTTTCAAATTTGACCTCTAAAAAAATTGTTTAATTTAAAGAGAAATTAAACAGATTATACCTGTAAATTAAAATCCAGAATAATCTAACAGCAGATCAGAAGTGAAAATCCCCCAAAAACACGTCGGGCTTCTTCAGTTCACTTCATCGAACTCGAAGAGTTTAAGAAGAACTTAACTTCAATTCAATTCAATTTATTTTTATATAGCGTCAAATCATAACAGAAGTTATCTCGAGACGCTTTATATATAGAGCAGGTCTTAGACCGTACTCTAGTTTAGAGACCCAACAAGAGATCCCACCAAGAGCATTGCACCGGAGCGCGCTGTGGCCAGGAAAAACTCCCCGTTTAGTGAGTAGAAACCCGGAGCAGAACCGGACTCTGGGTGGGCGGCCATCTGCCGCGACCAGTTGGGTTCTTCTGTAGGTTTTTTAAAGTATTTTTTGTCGTTTGTGTCCTCCACAGTATCTGTCTAACGCCTCATCCACATTGGGAACGTCAGGAGCGCGTGGCGGCTGCATCGCGTGGCGGCTGCGTCATTCACGCGCCGGGTGTTCACACCAGCTGTTTCTGCTGCTGTCAGCTCTTTCTTTCTACATAGAGTTTGCTTTCATAATGTCCGTTTCATTTCATTATAAATATTATTTATATTTATTTTAGACAGAGAAAGGTTAAGAAACGTGTGGTAATTTGTAAATAATATTAATAATCCACAATTAAAACTCCGTACTATATTCATTCATGGAGCTCTGCAAGTCACTGCATGTTCTACAACACTGTCCGGCACATATTTCAGAATAAAAGCCTTGTGTTAACAAATGAAGGAATTCTGTCCACAGAAAAAAACGCTGAGGGCTTTTATTTTGAAATGAAAGCAGGAAGTTTTGATTTAAAAATAAGTCATTACTTTTTTTCATCTCCGTAACATTTTCTACAGATAGACCTTGAAACTGTAGTAATGTTTCTAATATGATGTCAATATACAGTCAATAGATCACCTTCACAGTCTGTTGTTGCTGTGAACCGCGCGGCTCGCGTCAAAAATAGGCGAGACCTCGAATCTCTAGAAGAGACGCAGCCGAGACGTGCGTCTCACGCGGGCAGTGTGGCTGCTCTAACCTGTCAACGCGGACGCCGAAATCAAAAACATCATGTAACGCAGCCGCCACGTGCTGCTGACGTTCCCGGTGTGGACGAGGCCTAACATGTTTGAGCTTTACTTTGATTTTTACTGACAACTCCTGAGAATGTCTTCAGTCACAATTTAACAGACATACGGTGTATTTATGTGTCCTTACTGTTCCTGGATCTGTAATCCACTTCTGTGTGTTTGTTTTTAAAGTAACTACAATTCAATTAAACCTTCACAAGACTTTAAACTCTACTACATTTTATTCTTTATCAGTTACAGCTACTTTCTTTTTACTTTTCTTTTCTTTATTTGGACATATTTGATAAACTAAAAACTAAAACAAACGTACGGAGCCGCTGTGTGGTAATTAGGTCACATCAACTATTGAAGGGATCATTCTAAGTAGAAGTATTTATTTACCAGGCGGTACGGTGAAATATAACATCACATCAGTCTGCTGTGGTAACTTCCTAAAGAAGGTGTGATCTATTATATAATATATATTATATATATCTATTTAATCAGTAGTCAGTATCTCTGAACATCTGTCACTCATCTGTCTGCTCGTCTCTTCTCTACTTACTTATATTAATGACATGTTATAATAATATATATGAATAATATTGATGATATGACGTTTACCAGTTCCACAAAAAAATCAACCTTTTTATTACATATATTTATGACATACTAAACTATGACTTTTTGTCATGACTTTTTTCGACCTACTATACTATGACTTTCAAACAACAAATGGACTCCCAAGGAGACTGCTTTTTTTCAGTGGTTTTATTATTAATGAACTGGTTTCGTCTGTAAAAGGACAGAGGAGGTGGGACGGGGAGAAAAACTGTTTCCACTATCAGTCAAAGTTTCCACCAGTTATTGTCTTCAGTCCAGCTTCTTGTTCATGTGTGAAAACAGTCTGTATTTACATTTTAAAATCCAGAAACTTCTTTCTGTCTAAAAGATGATGTGGGTAAAAATGAGAATGTGTTAATTTGATGTCAGGAGGTGGGAATGTTACGAGTTGTTTGGGGATATTTGGGGCGGGTTTTGTCACATGGTGACGCTCGTCTTCCTCGCTCCTGAAGCCAGATGTGACGGAGGGTTTCAGTTTGCAGAGGGGTGGAAGGACAGCTGCTGGGTGGGATGAGCCTGAACCTGAACAGCTGGAAGACACAACACACAGAAAAGTGGTGCTTAAACTTTCATCCACATTTTGAATTCAAGACTTTCATACATAAACACCTGAAATTACAAAAGGCACCTAATGATGTGGGAATTATGTTTGGTCATCAATGCTTAGTTGTATACTAAAGTTAATGTAATCATTGCGTAATGGGATTCTGTGTCGTAAGTCATAGTATAGTATATCGAAAAAGTCATAGTAAGCATATGTCGTAAAAAGTCCCGAAAAAAGTCATAGTATAGTTTGTCGAAAAACGTAGTTCTAAAAGTCCTAGTTTTTGTGTCCAGGGGCGTGTTTTACCTTGTGGGTGTCCGATGTAGAAGTGTTGTGGCGCCCCCTGCTGGGGGCCGTGTTGGGGGTTGGAGCCGGCGCCCTGCTGAGGGGAGACGTAGTGCAGCATGACGGGCGGCAGGCCGTGGCCTGCAGAGTGGTGAGGTCCTGACATTCCTCCTGCGACGTGAGCCTGCAGAGGACAAACAAGACCCCACATGAGAAGCTGCAGACTGAGACCTCAGGGCCTTTCTCACACCAGACCCTCCCACTCCCACTCCCACTCCACGACGGAGTGAACCCCGTCTGTAGTCCCACTCACAGCTGAATGAAGCACCTTCTTTAAGGTGGAGGGTATAAATACAGCGGTTAGCTTTAGGACTTCCCTCTCCCTAACCGTGGTTTAGTATCAAGCGGAGAGGATTACAAAGGTTCACAGTATTCAGAATAAAAGAGAAACTAAAAATAAAACTTCCTCCTACTCTACTTCTGTGGTGACATTTCTCTTTACTTTTTTTGTAAACGTATTCTCTTTTTTAACTCTGATGTTTATGAGCTACTTGGTTTTTGCAACAGCCTCTGTAAATATACAATAAACACGTCTACTGTTTTCTAGATTAGACATTTGATCCTAAATACAACGAAACCTTTAAGTTGTTAACGTCTGTCCGACAATATACAATATATATATACAATATACAATATATATATACATATTATATATATATATATATATATATCATATATATATATAATATCTATATATCATATATATATATAATTATATATAGAATATTTATACATATTATATATATAATATATATATATAAATATTAGATATAATATATACATATTATATATATATATTATATATATATTATATTTATAATAATAATATTTATAAACCTATTATCTATCTGATGTCTCTGGATTAATATTACTGCTGCATTAATGTGTACGTTGCATTTTAACTCCTTTATATCCTGCTGGCTGGTTTAATCTGCAGCAATGCATCATGGTCTATGAGATCATCATGTGTTTGTAGTTTAATCTGCAGCAATGCATCATGGTCTATGAGATCATGCGTTTGTAGCATCAGTTTTTCCGTTCACATTAAAACAGCTACATGTTTGTTGATGAAATCCTAAATGTGACATCAGCTTCTGTTCAACACAAAGTTGGCTGATGTTTATATATATATATACATATATATATGTATATGTATATGTATTCTATTGACCTGTGTGAGTTGGCTGATTGAGGGGAATCCGTGGGGCAGCTGCTGGTGGCCTTGGAGGTTATATCCCTGCATGGCGTAGGAGGCCTGTGGGGAGCTGTGGCCCGGCTGCAGGTTGGGAGGAGTCGGAGCCTGCAGACCTCCAGTGTGGAACATGGACTGAGGCTGAGGACCGGCCTGACTCGACTGAGAGGGGACGAGAAAAATAAAACACACATCGATCAAATCATGTCACAGGAAGAAGCAAAGACCATCACTGACAAACCTTTTCTTCAAGCTCTATTCAAGTATTTCTGACACTAATGTCACATTATTTTCCCCAAAACATGTCTTCATTCTGCTCTAACATTCTGTTCGGAGACGTTTTGCGAGTACGAGTACATGAGCACAGTATCGGACCCGATACCCGATGCTGGTATCGGTATCGGTGCATCCCTAGTCGGGACCTTTAGTCACCGTTAATGTGGAGTAGAGTGTTACCTGGTTGTGTCCTGGACTGGGAGCTGTGTGCTGGGGAGGCTGCTGGTTCCCAGTGGGGGTGCTGGAGGGCTGAGGATGATGCATGGCGCCCGCGTGGTGAGAGAACGACTGAGCTGAAAGAGAAATAAAAGAGTGAATTTAACAACTTTTCAGTCATTAAAAGGTGCAGTTATCCTGCAGGAGGCAGCGCTGATCATTTACATGTAACTTTTGGCTGATCTGAATGTTAAATAGTTTAAATTGGACCTGTGAAGTAATTTCTCCGGTGATGCTGAACCCTGCAACTTCTGCTTTAAATCGTAAAAGTACCTCATGAACAGAAACGATCACATGCTGACGAAGCTGGATTGCTATGCAGTTGTATTAAATGACGTCTCTGCTGTACGGTGTATACTGGTGAGTAATGCTCAATCTAAAATATTACCTAAAACAAAAAGGAGTCCCACAAGGTTCAATACTTGGACCACTTCTTTTTACTATATATTACTGTCCATCTTTATGCAGATGACACAGTTTTATCCTCTCGTGTCGACTCTGTGCAACTAAGCTTTAGAAAATCTGCAGATTTACTCAATAACATTTATTTTGAACATTAGTGAAAAGGTTGTAGATTTCAGAGCTACACCCCTGAAGTCAGTCTGTCTTTCTACGCTGGACTGTGGGGACGTAATCTGTTCAAATGCAGCTGAAAGCACTCTGAAGTCATTCTTCTTAGCTCCCCCTAGGCCAGATTATCACAGTTTATATTATTATTATATATTGTCATTTAAATTCATGGAACAGTGAGCTCAGTTTCTATGGAGGACGTAACCTACCAAAATCTAAAATAAATAAATAACAATTTTTAATATGATTAAAAATAAATGTAGCCATTAATTAATTGATAAAATGTGACAAATTGATATTTCTGTTTTAATTTGCTTCTTTATTCAATTATCTTTGTATTACATCCCTTATTTGTTTACTATTCTGTTTACATTTCTTTATGTAATTTATTTTTATAATTTTTTGATTTATCTTTATAAATTTTTTATTTTTGCATTATTTTACAATTTATTCATTTATTTTTATAACTTTTTTATTTTTGCATTTATTTTGTATTTATTCATTTATTTTTTACATTTTTTATTTTTGCATTTAATTATTTTTTAAATGTTTGTATTTATTCATGTATTTATGCATTTATATATTTATTTCTGCACAATTTTCCAATTGCATTTCACCTCTTATTTATTTCCCCAAACTTATTTATTTCTGTATTCTTTTCTTTTTACATTTCTTTATGCATTTCTGCCTCATTATGCACTAATTTCTTTAACGCAATTTGCGATTTTAGGTCTCAGTTTTAAAGACAAATCTCTTTTTAAGGTACCTTCTGAAGAGATAAAAAATGTGTGATTAATTTGTGATTAATCGTGATTAAATATAATATCGATTGACAGCCCTAATCATGACGATATGTTGTGTACACCCCGGGAATAGCTAATGGGGCTCCCGATGAATAAATAAATACATGTTTTTATCATTATTGAGTATCATGTTGAGAAGCCCTGAGAGGCTCAGTGAGAAAAATAAATTGCAGTCATGTTTATTTCCTACGAAGGAGATAAGAACTCACACATGAGTGATAAATCTGAGTTTAACGCCCACCGCAGCATCGTGTCTTTTCCTCTTTTAGAGCCCTGAATTCACAACTAACCACTTATTATGAGAACTAAACTAAACTAGATTCACAAATTTGTTTAGTTTAAAAAAAACAATCCTGCTCTGCCTTTCATTGAATATGATAAATATATAAAAAAGAGAATCCTTGCTTACCATACATGGCCTGTTGTTGTTGTTGGCCCTCAGCCTGGCCGGGGTACTGGCCCCCGGGAGGACCCATCTGCTGAGGAGGGGCCCCGGACGTCAGCATCCTCGCTCCCCCCTGCAGCATCGAGTAAACGGGCTGGACGCAACAGAAGAGACACGAGACAGACTTTTAATAAACAAAGTTTTATCAACTGCTCACAACTTTTATTTCAGCTAAATAAAGGATAATCTAACAAACAACAAAGGCTCGTCTGACTTCATCTAATTTACTTTTAATATATAGTTTTTGCTTTGGAGGTTTTTGATGTGCTGCAGCTCATATTTAGTTGATGAATAAGAATCACATTTAAAGTCGCAGTAGGATGTCCAGAGGTCTGTACTACGAAGCAGGGTTTGTGGTTAGCGAGGTAACTTCAGGGTTTTCAGTCTTAGTTATAACTTTACGAGAAAAAAGTCGTAATATTATGAAAATAAAGTCATAACTTTACGAGAAAAAAGTCGTAATATTATGACTTTATTCTCATAATATTACGAGAAAAAAGGACGTAATATGAGAATAAAGTCACAACTTTACGAGAAAAAAAGAAAATAACACGTAAAATTACTACTTTATAATATTATGACTTTATTCTCTAAATCTCAGATTTATTTTTTTCCTCAATGTGGCCCTAATACTCCGTCATACCGTCGTACCATAGATCTACAACAATGATCAATAAACATGAAAATGTAAACAAAAAACAGTTATTAATTTCCATGTTTAAAGTCCACAGGGAGCCTCTGGAGAGGAGCTGAAGAGACGCAGGTTGCTGACCTCTGCACTGGTTGAATGTATTTTATGAGGTTAAATGCCGGTACCTGTCCGTGGTAGTGTGGCGGCAGGGCCTGGATCACCTGACCGTACTGCAGGTAGGACTGGGGGTAAGGTGAAGCCACCAGCGGGGGTCCTGCTGCCGACGCCGCAGCTGAGATCATGGAGGTGGCCTGGGAGGCGTGATGCTCCGGACGCTGTCCCACCACCGGGCCTGAAACAGCACAACAACAACACATGGGTTCATGGTTTCACCTGAGATCTAACGTTCATGTTGATAAAGAACAAATACTGAAAACGTTCTTATTAATGGATGGATAATCTATACATACAAAGAAACCAAAACAAAGAAGTTCAGAAATGAAGTTATGTGTAATAATGTGAAATGACAGGGAAAAAGTATTGAACACATGAAGAAAGGGAGGTGCAGAAAGGCATGGAGAGCCAAGACAACAGCTGAAATCTCTCAGTAATTAGAAAGCAATCCGGCTCCTTGTCAGTGCAAACTAATATCAGCTGGTTCAGTCCCAGCTGATGGCCTATAAGAAGGTGTCTCATTACCGAGGTGGCACACAAGAACCATGTCATGATGGGTAAAAGCAAAGAGCTCTCGCAAGACCGTCGCAACCTTATTGTTGCAAAACATACTGATGGCATCGGTTACAGACGCATTTCTAAACTTCTGAATGTTCCAGTGAACACTGATGGGGCCATAATCCGGAAAGAACATCATTTCACCATAAACTGGCCACGACCAGGTGCTCCTCGCAAGATTTCTGACAGAGGAGTGAAAAGAATTATCAGAAGAGTTGTCCAAGAGCCAAGGACCACTTGTGGAGAGCTTCAGA
>CAKAKR010064579.1:0-99460 GCA_916700685.1 Adelosebastes latens | reverse complement strand
AATGAATAAAGTGTAAAATTGCCAATATGTCTTGTTTGTTCCTTGTTACTGATAGAGAGTTCAATCATCCAATCCACCAAACAACTCAAAACAAGAGTCAATACCAACAGGAGAATACACTGTTTACCATTGGCAGAGCATTTTGGCAAATTTTTCTTTGGCGCTACCCACATAATGAGCTGTGCTGCTCATCCCACAAATGCATGATCCTTACAAGTTGGACATCATTGTGAGGGTAAATAAACAGGCTTTCCAACGATGTAAAATACAATGCCAATCAGCATTGTAACAACAGAGAAATAATCCACCAAACACAAATTTCCAATTTTTTTTCCCCAGTTTAGACAAACGGTTCATTCTAAGCTAACGAAAACAAAACGATTCTAATTATCAGGTGATTATAGACTAAAGAAAACATACTTATTAATATTATATTCTATTTCTGCCAATAGATCTACTAAATGCGACACATTGTACCTTTAAAGGACCAGAGTGTAGAAAATTAGAAAAAGTCGTTTATATCTACGTACATAGGGAGCAGGTCCTCTCCACGGAGTCCGCCACGTTGCACCGCCATGTTTCTACAGTAGCCCAGAACGGACAAACCAAACTCCGTTAAGTTTTCCTGCTTGGGCCGGAGCTGATATCGTTACTCGCTGCCATCGCCGCCGCTCTCTCTCTCTCTTGCTCCACCACTCACTTCCCACTACAAGAACTGGCTCTAGAGAGGGTCAATCGCGTTTTCACATCGGCCACCATAGTTCTTCTACTCGCCATCTGCAACCTCACCGCTAGATAATGCCAGATCCACTGCACCTTTAAATAGCGAAGCTGTCTGTTTCGTTACTTCATATTCATGTGATAAATATACAAATGTCAATTAGATGGTAATCTGCACGAGAGAAAGAAAAAAAAATATTGGATAGACGATCACACATGTGGTTTCTACTGTATAGATACATCAGCGTTTTCACCTCAGCCAAGTGTAAAAGCTTTTTTGCGATATTTTGACTTTATTTTGAATTTCACGTGGGATTTTTTATACACAAATTGAAGATGACGTGCATAAAAAAATGCCATTATGGGCAGCCCCTACATCCTTAATATTTAGTTTGTCCCACATTATACAGTGGAAAAGAGCGGGCCAACTAGCATTACTGAAGGTGTCTTTCTTTTATGGGTCCAGTTGTGGTGGTGGCAACTGACCAGACTGTTAACTCACAGTAACGGGTAGTCCTGTGACCTCAGCACTCTGTACCTTATCCCAGGATCTTAATGACATCACCAAATAACGTAGGGAGTGCTAAAATCACAGATGGGACCAAGTAACGGCTAATGATGTCGAGTTCCAGTCGGACTGTAAGAATGCATACCCCCTGGATAACTTCTGTCTTCTATCTTAGCTTTATTTGACTTTGAACACTAAAATGAGGAACACAAATTGTTTTTTTCTTCCTGTAACTCAAAAAGTTCCTATTGAAAGCGAACAGATTCACCCTGCTTTTAGCCAATGAAAGTACAACCCTCTTTTATTTTGTCTCTATATCACCTGTGTGAAACGACTGTGGTACCAGAAGACAGTTAAAAGCTCTCTTGGGAGTAACTGTAGACACCAGTTATGCACTTCTGAGTCCAATTTCATCCTTTACATAACACTTTCATGCAAAGTAAACGACACAGAGGCAGCACTAACCACCAGAAAGCTGATGTTAGGCTTTGCTGAACCACAATCTGTTTACTTCACCAGCTCAGCGAGACGGAGAGGACTTTTCCTTCTCCATGTTTGGCCCACTGCACATTGGTATTCTCAGCACAAGCACAGTGTAAACACCAGGGATCAATCACAGGCCAGGGTCCTATTCACAGCAGCAGCACTGTATTCTTAACTTCTCGACAAAAGGGACGAGATTGTCCCGGGTGGTCTTCTTTGCCAACCTATTCAGCTAAGGCTGTTCATGTGATCAAAGGCCACTGCTGGGTCTGGTAGCTGAGTGATACAGCAGGCATGGCACAGTGCAACACTGCCCTCTGAGCCAAAAGCAACAGCAGGAAATCCATCCGCAGTGCTGCAGCGTGGCAATCACAAGATCATACTTAATACAGTACAGCAAGGCTTTGCCATGACTAACTTCTGTTGTTTGCCTGACAATATCCAGCATATCAAATGGGTCTAAATGTGTTATTTTCTCCTATTCTAAAAATGGTGTGTTTGAATATTTCTGCATGCTGGGGTCCATAAACAGTCTTAGAATTACATAAATTGGGTATCACTGGAAAGCTGAGACTCTTGTGGATCCAATGAGCCCAACTGTATTCATGTGTGATGATGTTAGTCCCCATAGTCGCCATTTCATTGTAGCGAGACAATTTTTTTAAAATTTGACCTCACTGTGTAAAATGACCTGTGGTGACCTCTAGGATAATCACAGCCTCATGAAACTTTACAACCACAAACTACAGACCTAGAGCATTCAGAAGATGGTTTTCTTTCCTAGCTAGATTGACAATAAGGGGGTTTCTGAGCAGTTTACACAACAGAAATGCTCGACATCCAATCGCCGAAAAATGCAATTCTTGCAGAAATCTCCAAATGTCAAAAGTTTTTGATTTCAAATCACAGCATGGCTTTTTCTATGGTGTTCCTCAAGGTCTTGGTGTCTTAATGTGGTATTCTGGAGGGATTATTGATAATTTTTATCAATTCTCCAGTGGTAAAATTTTTTTAAATTTAGCACCAAATCTGTGTAACAAATGGTATCAACCCAAAAATTGCGGCAACAACTTATGAGACATAATAGAGCATGGGGATGACCATCATATACTTCTGTAATAATGTTCTAAACCCTTATACATTCTCACAATTTATTTTAATTTGATCAATTAATGAATGAATTTGTGTTTATTTGTGATCTTTGTCTTGACACAGTGCTGAGCTGCATCTCAAATTAATCTTCAGGTTCCCAGCTTTCAGATGATGTACACCACTTCTATGTGACATCTACTGTTGACCTGCTGTCTCCCCTAAAGACCCCCTGTACCCCCCCAAAAAAAGACAAAACGTGTCTATTGTGGGTCTCAGAGGGTTAAAGGATAATTCCAGAATGTTCCAACTTGGGTCTTATTTTTGACATCTCTAAAAAGAAGTCCTACGGAGCATCATCATGATTTAAACAAACCTCCAGGTTTAACCAAACTCACATGGAGAGAAAACAAAAGGTGAACAGCAAAACTGTCCCACCTTACAGACCAACTTCCTGGGAACCATCTTTGGCGTTATTCTTTTCCCCCCCAACAGGAAAAGCCAGGAATGAATCACATGTTTAGACTCATGCATGTCGTAGCTTATAGTTTCACCTCCAGATCAGAGCAGAAGCAGAGAGGCATGGCAGCGTCTCCTGAGAGGGGCCGGGGAGGTCAGAGAGGAGAGCAGGTCAGCCCGCGGTGTCTCCTTACACTCTCCACACATACCAGGGAAAACTATAACCTCCATCCATCACAACAAACACCTCCTCTCTTTAATGGTACTTCTACAAGCTCCACGGGCAGAGCAAGAGCACAACTTTCAAAAGATAAATTGACATAAAGGAAGTATTATGTGTGAATAGCACAATTTGAAGACTTTAATGTCCAACAAGAATTGTTACAATTCAAGGTCTTTAATAGTTTTGGCCATCGTTTCTATCAGTTATGAAAACATTGTACTCGTCAAAGTAATTGCTGGAATGTGGGAACACAATGATGTTGCTTAACAATGTCCAATGGAGCAAGAAACACCAACAGTCAGACAATCAGACTGGTTGTCAACAAGCCAACAGTTCAGCCAGATCTAATCCACTTCATGTGGTGGTGAAACTAAAAGTGAGCAAACTCAAAATGTTGGTTAATAGCAGCGTTGCAGCATTCTCAGATCTTAGTTGTAATAAAACAGAATTGTCCATAAATAACAAACTGCCTATTAGATACTGCATCTTGTATGCTGATGGGATGTGATGTTTGTGTTGAGAGTGGTACAAGTAAAAAGAGTGTCCACAATGTAAAGGTTCATGAGGAGTAAAGATGTGCACATTACAGCTGTCAATCGATACAAATATTTAATCGTGTTTAATCGCATGATTGTCCATAGTTAATCACGATTCATCGCAAATTAATCACACATGTTTTATCTGTTCAAAATGTACCTTAAAGGGAGATCTGTCAAGTATTTTTTACTCTTTTCAACATGGGAGTGGGCAAATATGCTGCTTTATGCAAATATATTGTATATATTTATTATTGGAAATCAATTAACAACACAAAACAATGAAAGATATTGTCCAGAAACCCTCACAGGTACTGCATTTAGCATAAAAAATATGCTCAAATCATAACATGACAAACTGCAGCCCAACAGGCAACAACAGCTGTCAGTGTGTCAGTGTGCTGACTTGACTATGACTTGCCCCAAACTGCATGTGATTATCATAAAGTGGGCATGTCTGTAAAGGGGAGACTCGTGGGTACCCATAGAACCCATTTTCATTCACATATCTGGAGGTCAGAGGTCAAGGGACCCTTTGAAAATGGCCATGCCAGTTTTTTCTCGCCAAAATTTAGCATAACTTTGGAGCGTTATTTAGCCTCTTTTGTGACAAGCTAGTATGACATGGTTGGTACCAATGGATTCCTTAGGTTTTCTAGTTTCATATGATACCAGTAGCATTAAAACTGAGCCCGCTACAACTTCCGAAAGATCGATTGCGTTAATGCGTTTTAGAAATTAGTGGCGTTAAAACAAATTTACGTTAACGTGTTAACATTGACAGCCCTACTACTTACACAACGTGGGCGCTGGGCGTGTAAATGACACCTGCGTCCGTCTGAAACTAGCAATGACATTTGCGCTGCGCTCTGTGCACCAGTGCTGACAGAGCTAACAGTGTTAACCTGGGGGAAACCAGAGGGTGGGTGCTATGCTTTCGCGATGGCGTCGTCAGCCGGCGTTATCAGCTGTAACCGCCGTATGAGAGCAGTGCAGAGCGGCGTCCGTGAGCTAGCCTGTGGGGCACGCTGGCTGTACAACACACACAGAGGGAGAGAGACTTCATTTTCTGCCCAGGTAGACATTACTCCTCTATATCTTTACATAAACAATAGTTGTTTGCTGCTATATTAATGCTCTGGATATCGTACAGAGAACCTTTAAATTAAGATTGTGATTTAAAGTTCAAGAAAATTCACCGTTAAAAAGATTTTCTTTTTAAAAAGTTCAATAAATGCATGATGATTCTAAAGTCATTGAGTAATCATGTTAAATATTCGTGATCTAAATATTGACCAAAATAATTGTGATGGTGATTTTTGCCATAATCGAGCAGCCCTATCACAAGGTGACAAATAAGATGACATTTGATAATGTACACCTATAGGCCTTTAGGACTAAACTGTATTAATATCAGCGGTAAATAATGTTTACTGAATGTTTTACATTTACAACCACATTATTTGGAACGGATGTCAAATTCATGTAAGCATCCACCGGAGTAAATATTTAGATCCACATTTTGTGTATCTTCCTCTGTCCTCAAATCATTTTAACGAAATCTACAACTGCCATGCGTGTTTTCTAGGTACAGCTCTCCTGTGGATCCTGTTACTCTTATGGCCACTTTACGGACTGCTACACTATTTCTCTGTGTGTGTTTGTGTGTGTGTGAGTTGACTCTTCTGGGAGAAGCGTATCTCGGACTTGGCAGTGAGTGTTGATTAGAAACAGATGGAAGGAGGAGGGGGTGTGAGAGAGAGAGAGCGATGTAAAAAATGTAGAGCAGAGGTCTGACTTGGTGGGAAAATGGAATGATTCAATCTCCGCTCACGTAAGCTGTCTTCGCCGAAAAACTGAAACTAGCCTGCAGATTAGAGAGCTACAAATCAGATGTGTAAATGTTGGCAGGGCCTGCCTGATTTGCTGTGCATTTCCACAAATGTAAATTCATCTGCACCGAGTCCAGGATCTTCCCAAGAAAACTGATGGAAAAACAGGAAGCTGAGGCCAAGAAATGAAATAGGTGAACCTCCGATGGCTCGGTTCCACAGATCGGTTGAAATTAAAGCAAATTAACTCTTACTGGCAAACATTATTCAAACCTACACAACTTTATTTTAGATTATATCCTAAGTTTTTCCAAAGATAGCACATATGTCGGATTGAATTCAAGAAAAACTAATGAAGCACATTCATCTGGAACACCGATGTGGTGATGCTGCCATAAAAACACATCTTGGTTAAATATTTTACTCAGGCAACCAACTGAAGCTTCTACCATGTGCCAAGCGCGTTGGAGAACTACAGTGGCTGACGCAAAAATGTGAATGGCCCTCTCTAGAGCCAGTTGTTGTAAGAGCAGCGTAGGTTGTTTGGGGCAGAGCCAGTGTGTAGAGTGTGTGTGTACGTGGGAAGTGACTGGTGAAGCAAGAGAGAGAGAGTGGTGGTGACGGGAGCGACTAACGTTACTCCAGGAAGAGAGGACCCGCTGCCTATGTAGATATAAAAAAAGGGCTAAATTATATACTTGAAAGACAATCTGTTACATCTAAATTACACTTATGATAGAGTAGTATGTCCTCGCCCAGCTGTTGATGCAGCGGTGAATGTGAACATTCATACAGCATCTTCTGCCCACACATCAGTTCCAGCCAACTCCAGCTGCTGTGTCTCTACATAATCTGCTGGAGCTGTGCTATACATTACAGTCAGACATCTAAATACAGCTGCTCAGAGACTCAGAGGACTCACTAACAAATTTCCATTTCCATATTATACATTCAGTGACATAGATTAAGTGCAGCACATCTCACAGCTTAAATCACAACTCCATCTGCTTTGGACCTGGACCCAGTTTTCTCATTATTTCCCACTATACTTGCCACAGCTGGTGGTGTGTGTTGCAGGGTAGGAGGGAGAGGACACAAATGCAGACGATGCAGACTGACTGTTAAAGTATAATGATGTGGCAGGTAAGGGTCAACGCCAGAAAGTCAGTCCAAACAGGCGAACAAAGCCGATGAGAGCAATGAAAATCCAAAAGTCCAAAAGCAGAGGTTCAGGTAACGACTTTCAGAAGTTCAGGTAACAGACACTACAGACGAGAAAACACATGGCAATGAAAACAAACTGGAAAGGAGTGTTTGGAAAAGGGCTGTTTGAAGGAAACAGGTGAGAGAGTAGGTGGGGAGGGTCATTGGCACCTTCAACACTGTACAGTCCTATAGGGGCACTGGGCTAAACCCCAAGTTCCAGTATTTATTTTGCACTGCTTTACGTGGTGGTACATGCAAATATGCAGTACCAGCCAGTCAGCAAACACCAACTAAGAAAGTTAAGGTGTAATTAAAACTGTAGAAGAGCCAGAAATGCAGGTTGGTGCTTTTAGGAGTGTTTTTTTTGGACTTTCCATCAGCCCTATAAACCATTTCATAGTTGTAAACGTAACTGTTGTCAACACTGTAAACAAACACAAAAACGCTTTACTTTTTTACTCTCTTTTTTTCACCCTCTGTCTGATACGCTTGAGCTGCTCCAGCTCCGCTCGAACCATGCTTTGTTTGAGGGCGTGCCAAACTAGGCGTTAAGCAAATGTGTTACTTGGTGACATCACCACGTTACGGAAGAAGAAAAGGCGAGACTTCAAGCGAGGCGTATCAGGCATTTCAGGAGCAGTGTTTCTGTGGGGGAGAGTAACTCCCTATGGCCTTTTACATGCACAAAAAACTATATAACACACTAATGGAAAGAGAAAAAGCACAAACACATTAGAGGTCCTCTTTAAGATCTGGGAACATAACATTTCTAAAAAGAGGTCTGATGGGGCAAGTTGTAAACAAGCTGAAAGTTTAGCCAGATTGTCAAAAGCGTTTTATTTCAAGGTAAAACTGACTTCATACCGACTGTACTGGGTGTATTTTCATCAAATTTATGGTTACAGTTGTAGTAAAGAGTAGTAGAATATATTCAGTTGGATCATTGTCTATGGGATCTTTGTTATAATGCTGATATTGCCTTTGATATTTAGATTATATACTAGGCAAGGATAGAAATCTTATTTTTTTTTCCTTTATTGCATCTCAATTTACACTGGAATTATAATAGAACTAGGTTTACTTAAAATAGACTCATATTCCTTCCTTACCTTTCAAAGGAGACCAGAAATATGCATATAAGCCTTATGGTTCAGGAGCTACTCCTGATGCATTTTGGGTATGTCATTTTTTCCTAGGCTATAGGGCTTAAGAGGTAATATGGCGATATGACTGAATCAAGCCATACAGGTGCGGAATATGCAAACAAACACCATGCAGGCAGTTCAGCTTAATCAAGTATATCGAGTACAAAGCGGCGTTCAGATGATCAACTGAACGTTGCAACTAACCGTCCAAGAGCTCTTCTCCTGTTGCTCAAACAACATGCCAGGACGGCTGCATGCAAGGGATCACCACGGCAACTAAGATGGTCATACGCTCCCCGAAAACCAGAGGTATCTAAACTGCTGACGTTACAATATGCGGAGAAACAGAGGATCAGTTGATGCAGGAGTTTTTTTTTGAGAAATTATTTTATTCACACAGACTCATCTATTAATAAGGATTTAATTTCAATTAATATCAACCAGTCTTTTTTCTCAATCTAAGAACTTGGTTTTACTAATCAAGATAAGCAGTTTACCTAAACAAAATAGTTACTTTGCTCCAGACCCTCTCCTTTCTGCTTGGGGTCATTCACAATAACCTACTTAAAGGTCCAGTGTGTAGGATTTGGTGGCATCTAGCAGTGAGGTTGCAGATTGCAACCAACTGAAACATCTCCCGTGTGCCAAGCGTGTAAGAGAGCCACGGTGGCTGACCTGAAAACATGAAAACGCGAATGGACCTCTGGTTGGTTGTATATTTTTTCATCAAAGATTGTGTACTTTTGATCTGAAAGAATAAATTAAAAAATAATAAACCCAAAAGGCCCAAGAAATCCTATGAGAAAGAGTAATACAGTCCTGTGAAATATTTATTTCAAAATCAGACCTGATAGAGTTCACTTGGCAATTATACTGTGGTCATTACTTCTCCTTGGATTTCCTGTTGAAGTTTGGAATTCTATAGTTGTCCTTCCTTTGACGAGTAGTTGCTGATGTCAACTTTGTTTTTGCCCGTCATTTGATTTTTTTCAAAAAAATGCTGCTGGAAAGACAAGTTATTCTGCTTCCTGCGAGACAGTGAATTTTAGAAACTGAAGCCCAGAATCCTGCCATGCTCAGAACAGGATGCGGTCCATCGGCACACAACGCTGTGAGTATGGAAGTAAGAGAGGAAGTTTGGCCGGCTGAGCGTTCCGCTGCAGCCTCAGTGTGAAGAGCTACGTGACAGATAGTAGTGTGGAGACTGAACAGAGACGTGTAACACTGAGGGGAACAGGAAAACCCCCCCTCAACACTGGGAGAACACTATACTGTGGCCTGTTAGCAGACACACTATGCAAACTGATAGAAACACACTCATACAAACACACTGTATAACACATGGACTAACACAATGGAAACACAGAGATACACATAACCATAACCTCAAATACACACTGTGCACCCTAGTGGTCAAACAATGAAACACAACTCATATTATAGTTGACAAATCTCCCTTGAAGGTACATTTTGAACAGATAAAGAATGTGATTTTTTTGCGATTAATTGCAATTAAATATTTGAATCGATCGACAGCCCTAATTTAGATGCTTAACAATATAATTTTCTGCTTATGTATTATCAATCAAATGCCAATCAAATATAGTGAGTGTAACTAAATCGAGAGATAAACAGAAACTCAAAGAGTGAAAGAAACAAGAGAAACAGAGAATCAGAGCAGAAGAGTTGTTTCATAAATCAATAGGATTTAGGTCACAGCAGAGTCTGACTCGCTGACACATCAGAGAGCTGTCGTCTCAGAGGATTTTGTCTACCTGCTGTCTGTCCTCTCTGCACTGCTGCTGTGAACACAACAGTCTCTGAGAGCCCAGAGGAATCCATGCAGCACCCCCACCCTGTCTGAGAGACAAATCTCCCTGTGAGACAGCCTAAACTATCCATCACCCCGTCCACACACACACACACACTCACACAAATTACATCCATTCTCTTTTTCTAGCTCTGTATCTCGGCCACTTATGTTACGAGACTGGCCTGCAGGAATTTGGGGCGGCAAATGCACTTCACTAATTGGTTGCACGCTGAGTCCAGATGCTGTCAGTGTCCAGTCCAACACGGGCGGTAAATTGCTTTCTATCTCTCCGAGGCAGGGAGGACAGTGAGTCTGCCAGATGAAAACACCTGCGCTCCAAGCTGAGCACCTTTGGCACAGTCTGGCTTCATTCTGAACGTCGTTATTATCACACACTTCAACAGGATTCACCGGCTGAACACGCAGACTGGAGGACGTACCATAGACAAGGAGAGGACGAAATAACAGAAGCAGAATATAAATACATTCATTTAGACATACTTTTTCCAAACTGTGAATGCCTATGTGTGAAATATTCAAACTCAAAACTCCATGTTTTGATGGCTACATCATTTTCACAAATGGAAATATATAAGTACATATACTAATTGTATGTGCTTACTAAACTAGTTTAATTATGATTTACGGATTATTGTCTGGAGCAAAGCGCTTTATTCAACGTCAGGTCATTCCTCTTGATAAAGGTTCACAAATGAGACCTGAATGGAAAAAAAAACACTAGAGGCAAAAACTTTACTTTACAATAATTCATAATAATGTCAGAAAGAAGAAGACAAAAAGCAAGAAGTAAGAGAGACAGAGGACACAGAGGCTGTGAGAGAAGAGAGCCACAGATAAATATATATATAAAAAGGAGCGTTGGCTGGAAATGAGACGCGGCTCAAAACAAAGACACACATCAATTAAAATGGCCAAATATTTGCTGTAGAGTATCACAGTTTACTCAGCGTGGTTACAGTGTTTGGAGGATTAGATGGTTTCTTCCAGGCATGAGACAAACTCATTATATTGAGTCATCTGCATTCAGCACAGACTTCAGCTGAAACTGCACTGAAACACTAAACTGAGATTTCTCAATAAAAATGAACTCTACTCATACTTTCTATACTGTGACTTTCACTTTTAAAAAAATGTGATTAAAAGTTTAAATTATTATTTAAACTTATCTTTTTTTTCTCTGAATCACATTCTTTATAAATATATTGCACATACATATGACATTTGGGGATTTGGGGATTTGGCATATACATACCAGAATGTTATCCGCTGTGTCTGTGTTACCATGTTATACTGGAAACGACCCACCATAGTCTCATAAGCACTAAGCCAACAAAGCAAAAATGATTCCACTTATCTAGTTATATTAGTTTCCTCCAGCAGAACCTCATCCACCTCGTAAATTACTGATTAGCCACCAACCAAACCCTGTAATATTTTCTGAATGTTTAAAAAATTAAAAAGAAATCACATTTTATTATTAATTCAACATTTCTATTACATGTACATTTCATCTATCTATATTTGAATTTATTTAGCTTTTTGTCTAAAAAAAAATCAGTCAGATATTAAGATATTTAAGTCTAAGTCAAGACCGGCAGGAAGTAGAGAGCAGAGGCGGCAGTTGAGCAGGCAGAGTCACGGCTACGCCATGGAGTCCTGGTGGGAACAGTGGCCAAGGACCACCACAACTCCCCGTTACGACAAGGCTCGGGGGGAAGGAGCGGCGTCAACTGGTACAGGATGAGGTGAGAGCTTGCCGTTGAGGAGGAGAGGTCCAGTAGAACCGTGGGAATGAGGCAGCAAGGCGCCTGGACTCGATGGGAACACGCTGTGGAGAGGAAGCTCTCATGGACTAACCTCTGGAGGTCAGAGCCACACCGCATCAAGTTCTGCAGGTGGTCTATGATGTCCTCCCCAGTCCATCAAACCTGCACTGCATGCTGGGGCTTGGTCAATACACCTGCATGCTCCCTCTGTCAGAGGAAGGGGGACCCTAGAGCACATTTTGAGCTGCTGCCCAAAGGCTCTGGGGGAGGGCCGATATCACTGGCGGCACGACCATGTGCTTGGGACCATCGCGGAGACCATCTGCAGTGCAATTGCCAGCAGCCGGCGGTCAAGACCCACGAAGCACACCATCAGCTTCATCAGAGCCGGAGAGAAGCCAAGAGCAACACCTAAGGCAACATCAGGGCTTCTCAACACTGCACAGGATTGGCAGCTGACAGTGGACTTGGGGCGGCAACTCAAGTTCCTTCGAGGTCCGCTTGGAAGGAACCAATCAGATGCCTCCCTGCCTCCCTGCTCGTACTCTACCCTTTGCGTGCACCAGCCTGAACTCAAAGCGCGTCGCCGCCGCACGTTTACCGGAGAATGGAAGAGAAAACTCAGCCCTGCAGTAGCACTGCCGCGGTTACTTGTCATGAGGTAGCGTTGTTGAGTTGAGGTCCTCTCTCCGCTCTGTGTCTGTGAAGTAGTTACGATGGGGCGGTGCTCGTGCATGTGTGTGTGTGTGTGTGGGGGGGGCGTTGCCTTGGAAGGAGCCCCGAGAGGGGGGGCGGGGGGGGGTTTAGACGGAGCTCCATCGTCGACCCTACCTTTAAGTAACAGCACTTTTGGTGTTATTTTGACCCAAACCTAACTAAGTAGTTTTGTTGCCTAAGCCTAACCACGTCAATCTTTTCCTAAACCTAACTAAGTAATTTTATTTTGAAAAGACTGGAGCAGAAATTGACACGTACATCAGGTGTTGCTCCCTTTCTATGTACACGAATCAAATAGATTAATTTTCGTGACTATTTCACAAGCTGCCGTGAGACTGTGTTGGTAGTGCATAGTACGCGGTTTGGGACGCAGCCCATTACAGTTTTCATGGATCCAGAAAACAAAAATGAAGACTAGAACACAGCTCTTCAGTCCTCCAGAATCACCCACACTGGCAGAACTGTTTCTCGTTTAAAGAAAAAATAAATCTTGAAGGCCGAATCTGAGACACACGTTTTTTTGCTGTGTGTGAGGAAAAAGGGAGAGGTTGTCAACAAGAGAAGTGAGTCAGCTTAATGAGTCTACAGCTGTCAGCCAATCAGAGGGAACCAGCCTGAGAGTGGAGAGTGAAACCCTGAACACGGTCTGAAGAGATTTCATGGTGTGTCATCATGTCCTTAATTAACAATTAACATCAGAACCCTCGGATCTCTGCTAATGAGCAGTTCAGCTACACTCTGAATACCAAATCACACGGACACACTGTACATGCCCCCCCTCCCCCATCCACAACATGCAGACACAGAGATGCTGTTTCTGCTGCTTAGTCAACATCTGCATGGGAAAACAAAGCGGTGAATCACACCCAGTGGGGATAAACAATCTGATTTGTCATCATCAGCAGTCCCCACCACCACCAGGCCGATGGTGTGCCAGCCTCCTCCCCCCTCCCTGAGGCTGCAGCTGCAGCAGCAGACACTCCAGAGGGCAGTGTTGCTCTCAGATTGAAGCGGAGGAACCAGCTGCAGTGTCTCCCCAGGTCCTCCCGGCGTGGAGGAAGGGGGCTCTCTTCCTCTTTTGTTTTGCTGCAGGACGGGGCCCCTGCCAGCCTCCCGCTGAAATACTGAGAGAGAAAAAAAAAACTATGTGGCAGAGCAGACAGATCTGCAGATTTGTGATCTGGCACGGCTCACGTATTGAGTGTTATGGCTGCAGCTACACAGCAATTATGGCCCGGGCCAGTCAATAGAGAAGCATTTTATGTCCTCTCAGGGTGTCGTACGGGGTAAAGGCTCACTGAGGTTAACTGCCATGTGACTGCTTTACATAGGAATGAGAGATGATGAAGAAGACCTGCTGCGTTCAGTCACAGGAAGGCAAACCTTGAACATACCCAGCCGGGCCGAGTGTATTCAGACTATGAATTATGCATTGTGTATTCTCTGAGATGTCCTTTTTTCCCTGAGGTGGCTGTTTTTTGTTGAGGCATCAGAATGGATAACCTTATCTGTAGCAGACTGTGTTGCCTGTGAAGGTAACCAAAGACAACAAATGTATTCCTCTACACATCCATATGGACCTCAGAGGATTGTATAGAGGTATATTCTGGACCCTGGAGATCTGGGGAGGTGTATTTCATATTCAAGAGGAAAAACAAAAGATATCCGGATCTTGCAGAGTTAGAGGCAGCCTGATCTTCTAAAAATGATGTTCCCATACAACGAAACTGCATCGTTAATTACGTTTCGAGGGAACATTAGGGCTGTCAATCAATTTAAAATAATGAATTACCATTAATCGCAAATTAATCACACATTTTTTATCTGTTCAAAATGTGCCTTAAAGGGAGATTTGTCAAGTATTTATTACCCTTATCAACATGGGAGTGGGCAAATATGGTGCTTTATGTAAATGTATGTATATATTTATTATTGGAAATCAATTACCAACACAACACAATGACAAATATTTTCCAGAAACCCTCACAGGTACTGCATTTAGCATAAAAAATATGCTCAAATCATAACATGGCAAACTGCAGGCCAACAGGCAACAACAACTGTCAGTGTGTCAGTGTGCTGACTTGACTATGACTTGCCACAAACTGCATGTGATTAACATAAAGTGGGCATGTCTGTAAAGGAGAGACTCGTGGGTACCCATAGAACCCATTTTCATTCACATATCTTCAGATCAGAAGTCAAGGGACCCTTGAAAATGGCCATGACAGTTTTTCCTCGCCAAAATTTAGCGTAACTTCGTAATGTTATTTAGCCTCCTTCCCGCCCGACACATAGGTTGGTTGGTACCAATGGATTCATTAGGTTTTTTAGTTTCATATGATGCCAGTATCTTCACTCTAGCTTTAAATCTGAGCCCGCTAAAACCTAAAAATCACAAGTCGCGTTAATGCGTTAAAGAAATTAGTGGCGTTAAAACAAATTTGCGTTAATGTTATTATCACGTTATTATCGCTTTAACTTTGACAGCCCTAGGGAACGTATTTTCTCCCGGATTACGTTTGTATTTGACGTATCACAAATACGTTTAATCGAATCATAAGTCCACGTACTGTAGGGAGGAGGTCAGGGTGGATGGATGGGTCAAACACAGGACTTTCACCCAGGAGACCGCTGTTTGTGTCCCGTGTGAAACCAAAAGTAGCATACTTATTTTAACCCAAACATGATTTTTTTTACTAAACCTAATCAAGTAGTTTTGTTGCCTAAACATAATTGAGAATGCGGTTATAGTTATAGTTAAAACACTATAACATTGATGAACACATATGTAGAAATATTGATATGAAACATATTCAGAAACGTCGAGATTCAACGTTTTTTTTGCAGAAACGTACAATGCCAACATTTTATTCTGGCGACTGGGTTGTTAGAGGACTACATGGGTGTCATCTGATTTTAAAGGCCTTCAAGGATGTATTCTGGATTCATGAGGACTGTAAAGGTCCTGGAGAAATGTGGAGGTTAGTTACGCATCCTAGAAGACAGCCGAGGTGTACTGTACTTTTCCGTTGTTGATCCACATGAACCACAAACATGTATTTTGGATCCTCTAAGAGAGCTGTGTTGCATATATCTGGATTCTTGACAATTTGTGAATTTGTATTTCAGATTTGTGGAGACAATAAAGCAACACAGGTGCTGGATCCTTGATATATATACATTATCTTAGATTTTGTCAACCAATAAAGCACTATATGAATCCTAAATGAACGAAGAGTAATTTTTTTTCCTGGAAGACAAGTAAGGTGGATTTATCTGGATCCTGCAGTTGGGGGTCTGGTAAAGGTTTATTGGTAATCCACAAGAAGATAGGTTAAAGGTCTATTTTGGATCCTGGAGAAGAGCTGGAGAGCATTATCCTGGATTCTTGACTATTTAAGAGCCTGTATTCCAGACATGATTTTGGATTTATGAAGAATGTGGAGGTGATGTAGAATAGTTTTTGCGTGGGGTGGCGTCTGGTTAGAGCGTGCAGGAGGCAGGACATGACACGGATTACACCTAGCTGGTTCGTAATTTGGTCCTAAACCTAAACCTAAAAGACTACGAATCAATCAACGCACAATTGAAGTGCATTGAGGATTCTAGACAGCTGTGCTTATACTGCACTGTATATTTGCATTAGTTTATTTGCTGAATGCAGATAGATGCTGTTTGAGGGTTTGGTTGGGCTGGGCTATCCTCATGTTATGGAGCTGTAATTTACAATCAATCTTGCACATGAGCCATCACGCCTGTCACTCTCCAGATGCCCTGAATTGTAAATCAAGCTCCTCCAGGTCAGAGACCCCACACTGAAGAAAACGTCCATCTCAAATATCCAAGCAAGTGATTTTATCCAGTGGGTGAGTGTGAAAGTCTGATTTATGGAAAACCACTACAGAGAGCCCCCAGTGGTAATAAAGGTGGACATTTTCTGCAGTGTCGAACTCCAACGCTCCCAATCTCTGACACGTAATGACAAATACATCGCTCAACGTCGCTCCCGTCTAATCTGTATTCTGGTACTTTGCAAGGAGAATGGGAAGAAGGTCAAGGTCGACTTGAAAGCGAGCGCTCGGAAATATAAACTGGGATATTCAAATGTGAAGCATCAGTCACGTTCAGACAGATGTGTTGAAGACCACTGGTGCAAAAAACAACAAACATCAGCAGAAAGCATTGTGGGAATAATCGCTCGCCACTCACGCCCATAACAAATTGACTGCTGTGTACATTTTGTGCTTCCTGTGTCAGACACGTGAGAAGAGATTTAATCTGTTCCTGGAGCGACCCCTCCCCTGTGACCGCAGAGGTCAGGGGTGCAAATCAGCCACGTTGGCCATAGACACACAACTGCTGCCATCACACACACTATGAATATCAATAGCTATTCTCGAACCTGTAAAAAAACACAAACCCCTGTCCTCACAGAGTTGGAGAGAAACCAAATATAAAGACATGTAAACACTGCAGACTTGGGATCAGAAGTGGCCTCCGGAGCGGGACCATAATGCAATATTTGCTGTCATAACTGGCCGAGCAGCGCTGTGTAGTAATAACAGTCAATCAAAGGTCCTCAAATAAGCAGCCTTGTTTGCCCCGCACTGAACCTCACGCTCTGTTTTTGTTTGAACCCCGTCTGGAACGATTCCAGGTTATTCTATCTGCCCGGCTTATTTTTCAAAGAGTGAGAAATGATTGGATTTTCTCTCAGGGACTGAGGCGTTCCCTCTGCTTCTGCCACGGCGTATTCATTACAGTTTTACACAACTGAAAGCTCTTGTTAATGTGAGAATACATACCGCTCAATTCCTTCATGGTTATACCAAACTCATCAAGAGTTGTTACAACGCACCCGTACGCACATGTATCTAGAATGAGTTGGTTTGGTGGGATGTGTTGTTTATGCCTCATTAGTACAGTGGGGTCTCACTTTGCTTTCACACCAACTTTCAACTTGCTTGTGCAAATGTGCACAGTCGACGTAGCGCTGCTCTGCGGCCGACATGAACATGAGTCTTATGGTACGTGTCCACCGCGGCGTTTTTTATCGCGAGGGCCCGCCTCGCTTCCCAGCTTTGGACCCTTGGTGGGCTGCCACTAGACACAACACATTCGCCACTTGATTGGACGAACACTTTCCCTTCGTGGGCTGCTGCTACCAGCTTTCAAACCGGAAACAACATGAAGGCTCGTTTGGAAACTTTCTTCTCTTATTTCACGAAAAAAAAATACACTGAAATGTGTTTCTGAAAACATTTGAGGCCAGAAATAAGCCGTGCAGTTGCTGAATCTGTCTTTTTGTCTATTTTGGATCGACAACGTTTATTTTAAAAGATTCTCGTGAGTTTCGAGAGGCGGCGAGTCGCGTCGGACGCCCGTGATTTGCATAAAGTAGTCTAGCCCTCAACTTTATGCAAATGAGGAACGGCTGTCGTGACGCACCGTCTCTCGAATAGCGCCGCCACGCTACCAGAAGGCATTGCACGGCTGCTTATATAGACAATGAATGGGAAGTGTGGAAAGGACGGATCCAGTGGACACTTACCATTAGGAGCCGTACACATGCCGCGTCTTTTGCGCACTCAAATCCATCGTTGTCGATGTAGACGTCCTGCAGGCGCGCTCAAACGTGAGAGTGACATCGGTGCGCAAGCGTTCCCAAGCGGCTATTTCTTGTGGCTGTGATGGCTGCGCCCTGAGATAAAAATAGTTCAACTTTTTGAACGCTGCAGTGCACACCACATGTCATGTGATGAGGAACAGTGGTACAACATGTCAATATATCCCCCAGTACGTCACCGCTTGAACGGCCAGTTGAGTTGAGCAGTGCGTCCCCTAGTGTCCTCGCCGGACCGGGTGGACATGCACCGTTGGATTTAACATTTATAGACATGACTGCTGACTATTAGTGGAACAATTTAGCCACAAATTCACAGACCGACCATACACGGTCCAGACATACAGTATACTCGGTTTGGACTTGGAGTCTTGTTCCACCTTTGCAAGCCCCTAATGCAGCATAAACTTCTGTCAATGTCATTTAGTATATGAGGGTTGGGGTCTGAAGTGCTTCTTTCCATTTATCAAATACAAATTCTTGCAGGCATGTGAAAAAAATCGGAAAGATCACACACATATTTTACGGTTTTATAAGCAATGTAGAGTCAACGTGAATGCTTCATTTATCACTCACTGTTATTGTCTTTGTACCGTTGTGCCAGTCAGGCAGTTTGTTTTGCCCCAGTGTGCTGATCTCCAGAGGAGGCAGGCTGTAAAATATGGCTGGTGCAGTGTTGACATTATTACAGAATGCCCACAAACTAGAGGTTTATGGAGCCATTATTCAATTAAGTATGTTTTGAAACGAGGCCAGTTCCCCTTCAACCTGCTGCGACGGGTCGACTCGCCTCTCGCTCCTCAGCTCTCTCAGTTTGTGCAACACTGGCTCTGTACGAGAGCAGCACAAAATATATTACACTGTAAATCACCAGCGCTGGGGCACATTTTTCCATTCACTCTCAGTCCGAATGGAAAATCCATTCACCTTTTAACTGCTATTCACGTAAAAAATCTCTTTGTCAGACAAGGTAATGTGCAATAAATTCCAGTCCCTGCTGACAATTGAATGATTAAAAGTATTCAATACATCACTTTTTTTTTCAATTTTAAAGTTGGAGCTGGAAAAAAAAGCCTCAATAGCAGAACTGTCCAATATTGAGCGAAACTCCAGCTGAAGGTTCTTTGATCATGTAACCTTGAACGGCAAAGATTTCAGACTGCCGCTCACAACATGGGCTAGTGAGTAATTACAAATGATACACTTCCTCCAAAATTTTACTCTGAATGTTTGTGTCAAACTTCCCAATCATTCTCTGAAGAGCACACAGAACAGTGCAGCCAGCTGTTGTGTAGACTGATCAGAGGCCACTGTAGTGTTCTATACACTGGGTCATGATCAACACATACACAGCTGTTTCTGGTAATAACCCCCAATCTCTGAACAAACATTAATCCTGTTTTATGGCATGAAGAGTTGCGTTCCAATATAAGGTATCCTTCATTTGAAAACAGTATCCTACCGCCTGCAGTTACACAGTAACAAGTTATGGCTCACTGTGGTCAGAGCTGACCTGAATCATCGGGTGGAAACACTTCATCAGTGACACACCACTTTGTTTGAACGCAATTGATCTTTTGGAGGCTGTAGCAGGCTCAGTTTTAAAGCTAGAGGGAAGATACGGCAACTTATGAAACTGGAAAAGTAATCAATTGGTACCGACCATGTCATACTAGCTTCTCGCAAAGGAGGCTAAATAACGCTCCAAACTTATGCTAAATTTTGGTGAGGAAAAATGGCATGGCCTCCAGATATGTGAATGTAAATGGGTTCTATGGGTACCCATGAGTCTCCTCTTTACAGACATGCCCACTTTATGATAATCACATGCAGTTTGGGGGCAAGTCATAGTCAAGTCAGCACACTGACACACTGACAGCTGTTGTTGTCTGTTGGGCTGCAGTTTGCCATGTTATGATTTGAGCATATTTTTTATGCTAAATGCAGTACCTGTGAGGATTTCTAAACAATATTTGTCATCGTTTTGTGTTGTTTATTGATTTCCAATAATAAATATATACATACATTTGCATAAAGCAGCATATTTGCAATTAAGCACCACCTCACAGAACCATTAGCATGGCTGTAGATTATTGTTTTTTTGTACAAATTACACAACGAGATATAACATGTTAATGAGGGAGGCTTTAGAGGTACCGGTGGACAGAGCAAGGCTAGCTTTTTACCCCTGTTTCCAGTCTTTATGCTAAGCTAAGCTAACTGGCCTCTGACTGTAGCTTTATATTTACTGTATAGATATAGGCAAAAAAAAGTGTATTTACCAAAACATCAAACATTTCTTTAAGCTTTAAGTATTCACAGGATTTATGATTTCAGTATAATACTATAAACTTCAGGATTATTTCACATTTCCCTGAATTCTATGGATTTACCATTTCTTGACTTGTGTATCTGTAAATCTCACTCTGAGGACATGCCGCTGCAGCTTTCACAACCAGCCGTGACTGTGCCACAAACAACACCTGAATCCAATAAAGCCACGGCTCACTAGAGCGAAAGGACATTTCTGTGGCATCAAACATGGACAATCACCACCGCTCTGCCCTTGACATTAGACGGTATGAAGGACTCCTGCTCAACCAATTCATGTGCTCAGTGGCCCTGTAATAAGATTATTTTACAAGTGTGTCCTCGTATGACTCCTGGCGGGAAGTGTGAGGTTATTATATTGAGCTGAGGTGCAGAGAAGAGAAGAGAAGAGAAGAGAGGGAGAGTGGTGATTAGCCCAGATTTAACACCACATCCTTCGTGTCCACATGTGAACGCTAACTACCCCGTCAGGGGGAAGGCGAAGGGAGGACAAGCTGCTCGACGATCTGAGCCCAACGAGTGCTGCTGCTGCTTCACAGACAGGAAGAGTAGGAGGAAACAACTGTAATCAGGCAGGGCCCCTGTGGAATAGACGATGGTGCAGCTGTGCTCGGGCTTTTGCAAGTTGCGCTGTTGCGTAACGGGGACAATAAAGACGTGGTCTATTTTAAAATTCCTTGGATGTCTTTATTACAGTCATCAAGACACACACCACGCTCAGCACTAAAAGTACAGTGTGAAACGCTGTCATTGGCTTCCAGAGGAAGCCATGTTCATTACACTCTATGAAAAGACGGGCAGGGCCAATTACATAATGACTTCATTATTCTTAAACATGCAGTATTTAATATTTTCATATAGACAATAGGTCAAATGACTACATGTAATATGACAATGCAGTCTCACGGCAGCTGGTGAAATAGTCAAGAAATTGAATCTATTTGATTTGTGTACATAGACACAAATTTTTTTGGTGACGCTCAGCACGACTTTCAACAACATATACATTTAGTGCGTTTTCCTACGAAGACGCGACGCACATGTCAATTTCCGCTCCAGTCTTTTCAGAATAAAACTAACACCGGTAGTGGTGTAACTTAAGTACGGAAGTTACTTGACAAAACATACTTAGTTAGGTTTAGGAAGAGATCACGGTTTGAGTTTAAATAACACTGGAAGTGATGTCACTTAAGTACAGAAGTTACGTGACAAATAAATCAACTCTGACTTGTCATTTCACACGGGACACGAATACCGGTCTCCTGAGAGAAAGTCCTGTGTTTTTTGACCCACCCTTCCACCCTGACCGCCTCCCGACACGGTGTTCGCCACTCTCTATACTTCCAGGTTCACAATTACGTGGATTACATATGAATTGATTTCGTGCTGACCATCACGAAAAAAAAGTGAAATTAGTGTCTATGTATACGAATCGATACATTCAATTTCTTGACTATTTCACGAAATGCTGTGCGACTGGGCTGAATCTGAAGTGTTTCTCGTAAGAACGGAAGGAGTGGATCTGGTCTTCGCTGCTTTTGTCAAGGTTGAAAGGAGTAATAAAGTTTGCCGTCCTGGTTCGGACTACGGAGCCTCAATGTTGTTGTTTCATAAATATAGGCGCAGCTCAACCGGTTCTGCCCAACGTGATTGGGTGATGCCTTCATTCACGGTGCGAAAGCTCAGAAAAATAAACTTTGTTCCGAAAAAAAAGTATGTTGCTTTTTCACCACGTAATATTCACGTTCTGGCTTAAAGAATTCGTGACAAAAACAACAGTTAAAAAAATGATGCGTGAATTAATCACACAAAAACAACGCCCCCGGTGTGTAAAGGCCTTTATTTGCTGAGATTTCTTGCTCTGGATCATCCATAGCACCTGCCTCTAGCTCGGCATTTACAGCAACTTTCCAAATGACATGACAAGAAGAGTTTGTGTGGGATCAGTACATTCAGAGATACAGCATAATTACTTTTCAGTCCAGTATCACGGCCGTCTTTCAGGATTCTTGGCAGGAAACCCTCCCATCCACCCCTGCCTTCTCCTCCGCCGTGTCCTTCCACAGACTTGATTGTACAGTAAGTGGCAGTTGGTGCAGCTCCCCCAGCGCAGCAGTGTGCAGGAGCGCTAATGCCAGGACCCCACATGAATAATGGGAACCCTGTGCAGCGGCCCAGCTGCTCCTGTCAGGCCCCGGCACAGCCGAAGCCAAACAGCAGGCCCCCTCACACTCTGCTCCGATAACACACACTGTCGTCGTCCAGCCACACAGGAACGTGGCCAACCACAACTGACCGCAGCGTGTGGCGATATCTCAGACCCCTGCCCATCTGCTTCCTGGCCAGCCTGACCTTGGAGGTCACTCAGACTACGGATGTAAGGCCAAGGAAGAGGCCAGTGGATCTGAGCGGATAACCTCTGAGCTAATGACGGACCTCTGCTTCGTAAAAGGAATGCAAAACTTGCATTGGGACACTTCCACTTTGTAGCTAAGAACATGTGCTCTGCATGTAAATAAAGAACCAGAGTGCATAAAACAGCATCAAAATACAACTTCTTTATAAAAAAAAAATCCCTTAGACCCCCCTACAGAGGTCCAGGCTAAGCCCTCTGACTCATTGGTGTTTTCAGTCCAAAATGGAGACAGCGGATGTTGTCAAAAAAGCACTGGAGTTTCATCTCTTTGCTTCTGTACTCTTTGGTATAACTGAGGCGTATGTGTTAGCATTTAGCTCCCAGGACCACTGTGCACAAGTAAAGCCTAACAGAGCCGCAAGTAATGCTTTAGGTTTGACTTGGTTATTTATATTTTGCTATTTAGGTTTTGCAGTAAATTGACTTGTGCTCCAAAATATTGTGGTTAAATAATGGCTCTGCAATTGAGAGTTAAGTCAAGAAAATTTTATTAGCCTACTGAAAAAAGTTTGTATATTGTACGTAAAGGCCCTGACACATCAAGCCGACGGTCGGTCGTCGGACAGTTTGGGGCCGTCGGTGAGCGTCTGTCGGCCTATTTTTTGCGGTGTGTCCCGCACCGTCGGCTCTAGTCTGCCCGCGTCGGAGGCTTTTCGGCTTAAGCTGACCGACTGGCGAATCAGTGCACGAGAAGAGAAACGGAAGTGAGGAAAGCAAGCCAAAGAGTAATGTCAAGAGGCCACACACAGAAGGCTCCTCCATTTCTCATCTTCATCTCATCTGATCATTCCAACACACAGATATTTTCACAGCGACATGGCCATCTGGAATGAAACTAAGTGGTGAGTGAGAGTGGTGTGAAAATTGTCGGCAAACGCTGCTTTGTTTCATGTACGTATCATAACAACGGCTTGTATATCCGCCGTCCTCGGTCTTCTGGTTTCCCTTTTTGAATGACGAATACAGATTACCGCCACCTGCTGGTGTGGAGAGTTATTTCCTCTCACGCAGGCGCTGAACATACGTGCTAACTGGCCGTCAGCTGTAGTCTTTGCGTTGCGTTCGAGTGCAATGTTTTTGGCCAAGACAAAGACGACGTGAGGCGACGCAACTGTCCGCCTTCATCGCCAGTTCATTGATAATGGCTTGGTGTGTCTGGGCATTAAAACATGTAACTACAGCTTAAATACATGTTCAGTAACAGAAAGCACAAAGGTGTAGCAGGGTTATTTATCTACCTCACAAGGAATGCAAAGGGTGGAGGACTAGGATATGTATTGGTTATAAGTATAATAGTGATGCTTGGCAACATAGTATACATACCTTTACTTCTTTGATATTTTAAGCTGCTATTTCAGACAGCTAACCACCAACTAAACCTGAATTCCTGAACATATTGTCTTTAATTAGCCTATTAGCAGCCTGTTCTCATCACAGTCAGCAGGTTGTGGGGGGGGGCATGCAACCCATTTCCTCCTGAAGAATTCATTCATTCAAGTCATTTGTGCTTAACCAGGATGGAAATTATTACCGTAATTGTGACAAAATTGTTTTATTAGCCTTGCCTCAAAGCCTCAATGACATGAGCAATTACCCTTTCAACATGTCGGTTAATTCTTCACATGAAAACATACAGACATTTTTTACTGTAAATGTCCATAATGTTCTTTTTCCCTCCCAGTGAGTGGAACCCACCAACACAATATTATGACAAAATATTATGGTAATACAGTTTTTTTTGGAGGTTTACAGGAATTTATGACAGCTCAGGTTTATACTCAGTAGTCCCCTGCTGTATTATTAGCTGCTGTAACACTGTGTTTAAGTTGTTCTATGGGTACCCACAAGTCTCCCCTTTACAGACATGCCCACTTTATGATAATCACATGCAGTCTTTTTCATGCAGTATAAAGGTGTTATTTTCGCCTATTCTAAAAATTATGTTTGAATATTTCTGCATACTGGGGTCCCTAAACAGTCTTGAATTACATAAATTGGGTTTCACCGTAAAGCTGAGACTCTTGTGGATCCAATGAGCCCAACTGTATTCATGTGTGATGATGTAAGTCCCCATAGGAGCCATTTCATTGTAGTGAGACCATTTTTTTTTTATTTGACCTCTCTGTATAAAATGACCTGTGGTGACCTCTAGGATAATCACAGCCTCATGAAACTTTACAACCACAAACGAGAGACCTAGAACATTCAGAGGATGGATGGCTTTCCTAGCTAGATTGACAATAAGGGGGGTTTCTGAGCAGTTTACACAACAGAAGTGCTCGCCATCCAGTCGCCGAAAAATGCAATTCTTGCAGAAATCTCCAAATGTCAAAAGTTTTTGATACCAAATCACAGCATGGCTTTTTCTATAGTGTTCCTCAAGGTCTTGGTGTCTTAATGTGGTATTTTGGAGGGATTATTGATAATTTTGATCAATTCACGAGTGGTAAAAAAATGGTTAAATTTAGCACCAAATCTGTGTAGCAAATGGTATCAACCCAGAAATTGCTGCAACAAGTTTTGAGATATAATAGTTCATGGGAATGACCATCATATACTTCCATAATAATGTTATAAACCCTTATACACTTTCAAAATGTATTATAATTAATTAATTCATGTTTATTTCTGATTTATGACTAGAACAACTTGACACACAGTACTTAGCTGCATCTCAAATACATTTTCAGGTTCTCAGCTTTCAGATGATGTACACCACTTCTATGTGACATCTACTGTTGACCTGCTGTCTCTCCCTAAACACCCCATGTACCCCCCTAAAAAAAGACAAAAACAGGTCTATTGTGGGTCTCAGAGGGTTCTCGGGAACATAATGAAGCATTAAGCAGCAACATATTTTGGTCAGGAGTTGAAAGGATAAAAAGAGAGACAACATTGGACTTGCATTTGTCACATGAGCAGAAACACAACTCCATATGTGTCTGCAGGATGTGTAAACGGGCAGCTGTTTGCTAACAGATTCACCATCGCAACAGGCCAATGTTGTTCCACTTCCTCCAGAGGCAAAAACGAAAGAGAAAAAAAAACAATGTCGCTCCGAGGTTAATGGTTAGGTTGACACAACTACTTGGAAATGCTGCTCTTGTACTGTCCAATTAGAGCTGCTGTCACATCATTCTTTGTAGTAGAGTCAACATGGTAACAAGAGATTGACTGGTTGAAAGATTTCTGCTTCCATACATTCCTGATTCGAGTCAAACTACTACGGTACATTATACACACATAAAACTATAAGTGAGTGTAAGGATGCTGGGAAACGTATGGGGCAGGTTTGGGAACCCAGTGTGGGAAGCAGCCAGCAGAAGGGCGGGCGGCTGGGGGGATGTACCACTCGGCAGCTTTACTGACAGGAAGCGGGTCGGCTCTGTCCCCACATTCCTCCAACAGATGTTTGACAGAGAAAATATTTTCACAGCTGGAGAGGGAAGCGAGGGAAAATATACGTTTTACGATACATCACGCTGGAGGTGGCGAAAACGGAGGGAAAAAAACACATGCGTGATATTTTACTGTACGAGCACTGTCCTCGAGGCCGGTCCTGGGAAACCCCATTGGATGTTCGGTCACTGTCTCCTCCTCAAAATTTCCCAGAACTCCCTGGGTTCATGTCCCTGTGTTGATGATAGGAAATGCATGTATTAATGGTTCGCTCTGAAAGGAATGTGGACTAACTCTTCTAATGATTAATGTAAGAAAGCAGCAGCTGGTCTCTATCAGTGACACACACCGCTAGAATGTGAAGTGAGTGGGGATGATGGCGGTGTTAATGATGATAGGCTATAGGAGGAGGTGTATCCATCGCTACGCCAATAACACAATTCAAAGCACAAGAAAACCATCTGTATTGTATTGTGATACTGTGCCAAAAGTGTTGACAAGAAGCAGAGCAGTTTCACATCTCTCTTTTCTGGCCAAGTCAGATGTTAGAAAGTGAGAAGTGGTCTCCATCGAGTCGACTGTATGAGCCCACTGTCTCCCAGGAGAGACACTTCCCGGCTGTCTGAGCTCTGAACCACCAGAGAGCAATTATTCTCTCCTTTCTGGGCTCGTCCGGAGCTGTTTGGACACAACTGAAACTGTTGAGATGACAATTTATCACTCCGCCGCTATCCTTCCCGCCAATGGCAATCCACAAACAGTTCAATAAACAGCTTATTGGCAGACCGTTCACTGCTTGACGTTTGTAGAAAGCAGCTATATTATCTACTTTAGAAACTATTCCTAACCTCATATATAACCTCTAGTTATCCTTGACATGTTTGCAAAGGACAAACATTATGTTCTTTTCAGCCAAAAAAAAGTTTGAGTTTTGAGATTTACTCCTGCTGGCCAAGTCCTAATGCCTAAGAAACAAATCCGGTCATTTTGTAGGGATGACTTTATTTGTCGGTGCATTCCAAATTGACCCATATGGCATTTTCTGATTTTCTGATCCACCACCTCCATGGTTAACAACAATACAATATTATCGCTAGTTTCAAGTCTTCTTCATCATGATGTTCAGCATGATGTTCATTTAGTAAATTATGGTCCCATTTAGATTCAAATAGACCATAAAGCAGGTCATTATTTGTTAAAAGAATAAATGTTAATGCGTTGTTTAAAGCAACACGCTGTTGTTTTTCTGCTGAGGACAGTCTCACCTTGCTCAAAGTCACGGTGATATCAGCCCATACTGTCCATTTACCTCAATGTGAACTTTGCTGAATCCCCTGTGTTGGGACAGCTGTGAGGTCTGTGTTTGAAGATCCTCTCAGTGGAAGGAAAACATGGATCACTATCCCTCCTGTTATTATTGCTGGTGTGGCCTGGATGGTTGTGGAGTCTAGCCAGAGCCAGCAGGTAGCTGTCAGTCACAGACCATCTGAGGACACCGCTGCCTCCGACGATGGGAGGTTGAGGCTGGACACAGGGGCTTGTTGAGATAAATACTTCATTTACACTACATAAACAATGAGCAGGAAGTTGTTATAGGTACTGATACATCAACCTGTTCTCACTCCCAACTATACTAAAAAAGATATTTCCCACCTGCAGTGAAATAAGTGATGGTGGGGTATCATGGCTTTAACTCGATTTTTTAGTCATGTTGGAGGCAAATTTTCCAAATGTTGTATTTAATATTCAAGAATGAACTTTCACACTCCACTTTTGAAGGGACAGTGTGGAGGATTTGGCAACATCTAGTGGTGTGGTTGCAGATGCTGCCAACTGAGTACCCCTCCACTCACTCCTCCCTGCGGTAACGTGAGCCGCCGAGTGCAGAACCACGATAACGCTGTTTGACTCGCTCAGAGGCCATCCTCACCGTGATAATACTACTTTAGGAGCAACGGAAGTCAGATGGCGGCTCACGTTACCGCAGTTTTACAAGCGTGTCGGAGAACTACGGTGGCCTTCAGGGAACATAGAAACATGAAAGGCTCTCTCTAGAGCCATCGTTTGGTTTGTCCGTTCTGGGCTACTGTAGGAACATGGCGGAGTAACATGGAGGACTGTGAAGAGGACCTGCTCCCTATGTAGATATGAAGGGCTCATTCTAAGTTCACGAAAACACAACAATTCTTAGTTCCAGCTGATTAGACACTAATGAAAGCATAATTATGAATATTATATTCCATTTCTGCTAATAGATCCCCTGAAGTGTTACATACTGTTCCTTTAAGCCAATAAAGACGAAAAGTCTTAAAACTACTCAGAAAAATTTAAAAGATTACAACTAAACGATATCTGCTGAGGTAGACCTTAAGATGTGGTCGAAAGCTCAGAATAAAGCGAGTAAGTTTTTTTGTCAAACTACTTTTTCAGAAGTGAAAAATGAACCTTCACACTCTACTTTTAAGGATGAGAAGTCCTGAAACTACATCGACTGAGCAAACTCAATCCACTGAGGAAGGCCTTGGCATATGGTTGAAAGTTCAGGGAAAAGTGGACCTTGAGTTTATTCATTTATTTTTGTCATATTACTGTTGCCAAGGTCAAGAATGATCTTTCGCATTCACATTGTACAACATCTTAAGATTCAAATCATTATAATATATAGTTGTCATGCAAGACTGCCACGTTTAGATTTTTTGGATCTGTCCTCCACAATCACAATCACTTCTGATAGCGGTCCTGCATTAATGTTTGTATCTTCAGTGAATTTGAAGAGAATAATCACCACGAGACTGAACGAAAGCCAAACAAGGATCAAAGTGATGAAGGCAATAACAGAGTGATCACAGCACTGATTCACCTGATAGCTCGCTCATTGTGAAAACGTGCTGCTGAGTGTGTCTCTGTTTTTCTAGCGCTCTCTTTCTGCTCTCAGATTACAGCATCATTGCTTATACAGGTGCATGACCGACAACACCATTCATCTGTGTCACTACGATGACTTTGAACTGAAGACTTTGTCAGAGAACGGGAGAACTTTGCCCATTTTGGGTTTGATTCAAAACAGGAGAGAAATGCTCTTCCTGCTGCACCCAGCTGGACTCCCGGCAGCCCGGGCCGCTCTGGCTCGGCTCCCGCTCAGGCTGGCCAGACTGGAGCAGCACAGGGCTCTGACCCCGTGACCGCACAGCTCAGAGTGCAGCGCCAAGCAGTGTGGCTGAATGCTGACAGACTAGCAAGTCAATGCAAAAAGTGGAACTTCGGTATTTTTCAATCTGGACCCTATTTTCACATGTTTTTGTGACTAATAGAGACAACACTTTCTGAAATTGGTCCAGTATTGAGGGAGTACGTATCGCTGTAGACGGCAGCTGTATTGAGGCAAGCTAGCACCGTCATTTACATCCACTAAAAAAAGTACTTGTTTTTGCCATGACAGGCTCTGATTGTTATTAGAAGTGTCTGACATTATGGAAAAAGTATTGCTAAAGGAGAAGTCTCGTCAACACATTCTCACTCCCCACTCGTTAAATATCCGCTTAGTCAGAGACCGACGCACGGGGTACCCCACTCGCGTTACTTTTGGACGGACCAGGGACGGTGTGTTAATATACGCTCATTACATGCATAGTGTCCTTTCAAAATAAACTTTTCACAGGAAGTTAGGTTTAGGCAACACAACTACTTAGTATAGGGTTAGGAAAAGGTCGTGGTTGACGTTAACTTCACTGACTGGCGATTCACTGGGCTGACGATACCGACAAGTCATGTGACTAAAGGCTGACGTGACAAAATAAGTCAACGTTACTTTTAGTGTCACACGGGACACGAACACTGGTCTCCTGGATAAAAGTCTTGTGTTTGTTGGACCCATCCACCAACCCTCCTGCCCGCCCTGAAGAGACTCTCACGCTATTAATACTACGTCACTTGCTCAGACCGTCGCATAACGTCGCGGGTGGGTTTACATTGGAGTTAGTTGAACGCCCGGTTCGTCACATACCGTTGCTAAAGGGTGCCTCCGTGCGTCCGTTTCCAATGCCGAGGAGCGCTGACCAAACTGCGGTATTTAACGAGTCCGGAGTGAGAACGGTTTGGTCTCGTTCTGAAATCTAGCGAGGTGATGCCGGAAGACAACGATGAAATAGTGGAATACATCCGGGGTGGAAACGCAGAGTTTGTTGTGTTGGATTTGGTGCTTTGGTTTCCATTAGGTTTCCAAAAGCTGTGGATGGTACCAATAGAACCACTCCATTCTTGGTACCACCTCGGTCAAGGGGTTCCAATCGAGCTGAGCCGATACTAGAAGATGGAGTTAAAACACTGTGCAGACCACTGATTGGTCAGAGAGAGAATCGTCACTAGCGCATCACGGGACGCCGTGCACAAACCTGCTGTTTTTAAATAGCGAAGCTACCGTCAATAGCAACTGCAATTTTGACTGCCTTGGGTCTGACCCTGTCGCCGGTTCACCGGTTTTCCTTCCTTGGACCACTTTTGGTAGGTCCTGACCACTGCAGACCGGGAACATCCCACAAGAGCTGCAGTTCTGGAGATGCTCTGACCCAGTCGTCTAGCCGTCACAATTTGGCCCTTGTCAAAGTCGCTCACATCCTTACGCTTGCCCATTTTTTCCTGCTTCCAACACAAAGTTTAAAGTTCAAAATGTTCACTTGCTGTCTAATATATCCCACCCACTGCCAGGTGCCATTGTAACGAGATAATCAATGTTATTCACTTCACATGTCAGTGGTTTTAATGTTATAGCTGATCAGTATATGCTCGTTACATGCATGCCTGGGCGGAAGTCCTGTACTTTTGCAGGCTGCTGGTACTGTGTTGTCAGGAAGAGAAGTTCATAATTTACCCCGTTAATGTTCCAGTCACACTAAGAAAGTTTACCACATGCACACATGTCAAGAGGTTTAAAAACATTCTCGAGAAACGCACATGCATGGACACACGTTTTTTTTTAATATGACACATGAATGTACCTGTTGAACCGGATGCTGATCCTGTGTAGTGTCTTGTAGATGACACAGAACAGCATGTGTCTAAATATTCTCTGTACACATGAACTGTGAAGTAGGAAGGTGATGCCTCTTGTGTTTTGGCTCTGACTTGCAGATCAATATGTGCTATGTACTGTATAAGATCACTGTTAGTGATGCATTATGAACTCTGAAGCTGTGGCGGATGAGGATCTCCACCCGACCTGAGGCCAAACTGTCACTGTGCCAGGAAAATATCTATTCTATTACAGTATATAATGTCTCTGGGGTGATGGGAAGAATCTGCTGAACAATACAGCTCAGGATGAGATGAAATGGTAGTTCAGGTTGGCTCAGATTCAAAAGAAAAGTGAAAGTAGAAGCCCTGGCAGGGGCTGAGTAGAGTCTGGGAGACAGTTTGTTGCCTGCTAACTGTCAAACTCTTTCCACTGCTCCACAGGCCCACAGCCTGGACCACAGCCTCCCCGTGAAAAGAGCAAGGATTAAGACAGTTGGAGATAAAGACAAAGGGGACCCATCGCCTCTCTTCCCCTGACAGCACCCCCACCCCCCCCAACCACACAATGATAGCGCACAATGGGATGATGTGATCTTTTGGCCTGCGCCGGATGTGTCATCTAGTGCTGCTGTGCAGAACCTCCCAGCATTGTGTGCGGGCCTCTGCCATTGTGGACGGGCAATACCAATACTTTGCAGATATTTCACAGTGGGTGAGTGCTTTCTTTCCACCCAGGTAGCCTGGAGTCCCCTATAGCTGCCTGGGTCAGGAAACAGGGAGGCCCCGGGCCGGACTAGCCTGCAGAACTACAACTGGGGGAGGAGGAAGGCAATGACCTGTGGTCTCTATCTCTGACTATCTCTGTCTCTCTACCTTGTTTGGAAAACTTCTTGAACACCTTGTTAACACTCAGGGGTGAATTCACCAAAGGACTGTGTGGCTTTTGCGACCGATAAACCTGCACAAATAAGACAAAAATAAATTCTCAAAACACCCATAAAGGGTGAAATGCAGCCCTAACTGCACTGCCAAGCAAACAGCGACTCTGTGCTCCTGTGCTTTTTCAACGAGGTCGCACAGCAGATCGTGAAAAAGTCATGAAATTTAATATATTGATTTGTGTACATAGGCACGAATTTCACGTTTCAGAAACTGTACCTTTCCTGTTAACACGTTAGTTTATTTTGAAAAGAAACTATGCATGTAACAAGCAGAAACTGACACGTAGTGCCGGACACGTCCAAAACGGGCACTAGAGGGGTACCTAGAGCGTCACAGTTTGAGCGTAGGACTGCTGACCAAGCGTCTGATAAACCTCCTGTACATTACCGGCTCAGCAGTTATAGACTAGCTGGTGAACATATTGGAGCATCTAGCATCTGAAGAGACAGATATTGCCCTCAGGAGTAGGTGGAGAACAAAATAGAGCTAAAAGTAGAGTGATTTTATATTGGACATAAATTTAGCGGGTGGACACAAACACGACTCAAAACTAATGTAAATGTTATTCTGTGTGTAACAGGCAATTGCTTCCTTACATGTTTGCCATATCTACTTTAAAGGTATGGTTGATACAGCAGTGTTGTTCAAATACATTTTTTGTTGTATATGTTGAGATTCTCATTACATCCCGATAGCAATGCCTGTCTACCTACTTACCTGCTTGCCTGCGTGCGCTCATTGCGCATCACCGGAGTGTTCCACAAGCTGCTAGTTTGACAGCTGTGAGTGCTAACAGTAGCCATGTTCGTTGTTTACGTTCATAATGATCATTTTGGGGGAGTGGTTTGGATGGAGGCCTGAAGGGACGGACTGTCAGTATTGCCGACTTGGCGACTTTCTCTCTAGATTTAAGGACTTTTGGAGATAGTGCTGCTAGCTACTTTCATTGGAAAGCAAAACTGTTTTTTCCGTTCGATCATGTTTAAAATCTAGTGTACTCTTGCTGGTTCCTCAGCATTACCGACCCGACCTTTAAGGTCAGAGGTCTTAGTCAGTTCAAAGTCGGTTTATAGTTCAAAGTCAGCATTAAGGCTGCATTATATCACTTCTTGTTTTTCGCTGATTTCATCAACTAGTTTTATATTAGGGTATGGTGGTGGTTTCTCAGTTTTAATGCTGATCGTAAGCCTGGACGAGACTTTAGGTGAGATGACCGGAAAAAGTGCTTTCTGCAAATGTTACGGTCCAGCGCCCATCTTTAGTGCACACAATGGAAGAAGTCGAACCAGGAACTATGGATATGCAGATGTGATATTTGTCATGACCACTTAGTGCTGTCTGCTCAGACGAGACCAGACAGGAACCGAAAGGGTGGACAGAGGAACTGACTGTGTGAGAGCAGTCAAAAGGAACATTGCCCTTGGGCCTATGAAAGAACATTTTTCTCCAATGTCATGGAGATTTCGTTCGCTAATGAGCTGTATCCATGGGCTATCAAGTGCTGCCAAACGCTGAGGAGAGTTGCTCCTTTGCTTAATTAAATCATGGACAGTTTGGTGGCCTCAATACTTGGGATGTGAGCCTTTCTGTAACTGTTAGTGGGAACCTAGATCCAAAACAGGGCAATGAAATGAGTCAGTGTGAACACAGAATTAGGTGGTTTGTTGTGGATGTATTAGGACTATTTCACGTAACATGCAGATATTGTTTTATCGTTAATAAGCAATGAAAACTCACGAAGAGGAAAGGTCAGTTGCACTTCTGTAGGTGATGTTGGACTGGACCTTACCTTACATAACCAATTATATAAACTGATTTGTCAAAAAAGCCCAGCCCAGTATCTGGTGAGCACATTGGTTGGAGCATATACTGATACCTTGAGGGCAATGGCGCCTTAATGCATGGGCTTACCGGGGCTGAAGCAACCGAGTACCAGGGGGGCCTGCTTGATGAGCCAACACACGGCACGGCATGGGGAGGGGGGTGAGAATGAGGTCGCTGTAATGTATGGATACAATGTTCACGTCCTGTAAAACGTTACATATCTTTGATGAGAGTGAGTCATCTAGCAGTCATTCTGTTAGAATGCTGGTGCGGGACAGTATTTACTAATGCGCGATGATGAGCACTGATAAAATCCTGTTCACGAATGAATAACTGGGCTTATTGGTGCATTCAAAGCTATTCCTTGCGCAAACTCTCTTCAAATGAGCGATGGGGAGCGCAAACGACAGCCGTGCTGATTGTGCTGGAAAGAGGCCATGTGAGAAGAGATGTGTAAACAGATGTGGGATTCATAGAGAAATTATAAGTGGTCTTTCTCACTTTTTATACTACATCATTAAATCTTACCGTAGCATTTATACGCAGATGCGTTTATATTGCAGTCAGTACAGGATACATGGCGTACAAAAGACACGCAGATCTCAAGAAAGGCGTACTAATGGCACGTTAAACGCTTTGCACATTATTGTGGCATTTATACGCCTTTGTGCACGAATGGGCTGCCGTAGAAAACAAACAAAAAAAGAAATTCCTAAACCTAACCAAACTGCGACTAAAAAATGAAAATCATAATAAAAAAAACGAAAAAAATGAGTCAACTAAGTGTAAAAATAGGCATCTCGTATAGGACTCAAACCCTGGCTACCTGGGTGAAAGTCCTTAGTTTGATCCATCCATGACAACCTACTCCTTACACATACTTTGTTGTTCTTTATATTACTACAACTACTACTACTACTAAATATTTCTGACAAAAGCCATTCGACTAGCTAACCATTATTAAATGAAGTTGCATATTCAACATGGCCGTAAATAGCCGAATAGCTGCCATGTGACTATTCTCCCCCGAGTGCAAATAGACACTCCATTATTTGAATACTTTTTTTTTTTTTTAGTTGCTGAAAATAGTAAAATGATCATTGATATAGGCTGCTTAAATATAATCACCTGGTTGCGGGGACTATATGAAGATAAGTTTATTTTTAAAAAGATAAAAAGTGGGGTTTCTAAACTATAACTGCTGAGATATACAGTATGTAACGCTACACCTGAGCAGAGAAACCGACTTTAGCCCACGGCACTTAACATGATACATGATGCATGAACAATGGCTCGGTAAATGTATACACCTCAAAGAGCTTAACTATGCCCTGCGGGTCATACCTTTGGTAAGTGGAATGGAATCCAGGGAGGAACTACAGATACAGTAGATACAGGAGGAGGGAAAACCACAAGACTGGGAGTAATCTCTCCTTGAACCCACAAAACAGACACACTGACAAGTGACGAATGTGAGAACTAAAATGTTCCTACCTTTCATTCATTTACCTAATTCTATAAATCTACACTGGAGTGATAATAAGAGCTTTTCAGCTTGGACTTTGCTCTTGTTAACAGACAGACAAACAGAAGAAAGAAAAGGGATTCGGGCTACTCAGCCCTCTCTATTAAAACGGAAGTGAGAGCTTTGAGACGATAAAAGGAGGCTCTTCTCACAAGCATAACTTAACAGCTGTTTTAGCGATACACAGGAGTGTGAATGCAACTTCTTCTTTTTTTTATGTTCAAGACAGGCCCTGCAGATGAAAGGCTCCTTTCATGATCCTTGTGTGCAATAAAAAATGGCCACTTCCAGCAGACTGGAGCTCAGGGGAGGTACATCCAGGTGGCCTTGGTTTGGCACACAATGTCGGGGGAAAACCCGTTGTTTCGGTGGTGTGTGTTAATCTCGCGAGTGGAAACTTTTTAAATAGAAATGTTATAATTGCGATAGCTGAAAAAGCACAAGAAGTTTGGCCTCAGTTAAAAACAACTCCGAGGAGCGCTTGCATCATTACAAACGCACTTGTCAATGAAGAGTACTTTCTTACATGTGGTTTCAAGCGTTTGAAGCTAAATAAAAGGCGCGACTACGCCGGAGAAGGCGGCATTCTGTTGTCACACTCGACTCCAGCTCTCTCTCAAAGTTCAAAGTGGAGTGCTCCCAGACTTATCTCCTTCTTGCCACAAGGGACCTCATTTATGACATTCTGAAGCCTAGCGGGGCTGATTTCAACCAAAGAACACCACATCCACATTTCAAATCAAAGAGCCAAAAAAAAAAAAAAAAACCTCTTCCTGCATTTTCAGACTACAGCAAAGCATAAATGTTCCAACTACTGTATATTACTTGGCACAAATTTCAATCTCAGCCACATCTGTTCACAGTCCTGGCTCTGAAAGAACACACACACACACACATTTACCCCTCTGATGGGATGGAAACAGTCCTGGAGAACATGTGAAGTGGTGTGGAGGTGGTGCGTTTGAAAAGGGGCTTAATGAATTGATAAGTATAGCAGCATGGATGGGGCTGAATGGGAGGCCGGGCTGTTTGATGTACAGCTCTGGTTCTGGCCGCTGCCAACGAGCTGAATGGAGGAGGCAGCCTCTGCTAACATAGAGGTTATTGCCCTGCTGTATGTGTTGCCGTGGCAGCAGAGCTCCTGTCAGCAGCGGTTGATGCTGACAGATGAACACACACACACACATTCATCTTCAGGGTTGAATTTTCTCTGGAAATCCTGTAACACTCATAATGTAAATACTGTTAAGAAATTACATTTTGAATTAATTTTTAACTATACTAATATTATACTTTACTTTTCATCGTCTTCATTTTTCTTTCACCTGATGCTATCTACCGGTCTAGGTAGATAGCATCACCAGGGATCAAATACACCATGTTTCCATCAGGGAATCGTACATTTTTAATTAAACCAAAGAAAAAAACCTACCAGCTGCTAATGTGAATTGATTCATCAGAAACTACAAAGGACGTATATTTAAGACCCCCATTCCCCAGTCAAATGTTATGCCTTTAGAGGAATGATATTCCTCTATCACCAGTTGGCGTTGCAATTGTACATATGTTTTGTCTGTATATAATGTATGTACACTAGGGATTTTTGAAAAACTACATTTGCAATATTAAATAAACTAGGGCTGTCAAAGTTAAGGCGTTAATAACGCAATTTCGTTTCAACGCCACTAATTTCTTTAACGCATTAACGCAACTTGCGATTTTTAGGTTTTAGCGGGCTCAGTTTTAAAGCTAGAGTGAAGATACTGGCATCATATGAAACTAGAAAACCTATTGAATCCATTGGTGATAAGATGTCACACCATGCATTGAATACATGGTTGTGTATCAATGTAGCTGTATGTCTGGCTCTACAAGGCTTTTTGTAAGTCGCTACACGTTTTATAAAAACAAAAAAAAATGGTCCAAAAAATGACAAACTGCTTAAAAACAAACAAAAAAGCCAGTTAATTATAGCAAAGTTGCAATGAATCTTCAAAAAAGTCTCAATTGCAAACTGTTTCTCGCTCATCATGAATCAAATAAAAAATGTTGCCAATCAGCACATTTGAAATATTTGCTTTTCATTTCCTGTGTCTCTAAGGAAAGATACAACATCTGGAAAAGATATCACCCACTTCCTTTGCTTTGTCACGTAGTTACTGTGACCATGGCAACGGGGGTCTGTGGCGAAGGCGGCGTTCAACAGGAGGAGTTGAGCTAACGTTTCTGCTGAGAGGCGGTGAAATAAAAAGCCCACTGTATAGATGAAAGGAAGCCGCATCCATCAACAGATCTTTTAACTAAAAAAAAAAGCAACTGGGCTTCATCTCTTGCAACTTGTCTGCACAGCGCTGCGAACGAAATGAAGTTATAATCCTTCTGTAGCGCGTCTCCTTGTGTTGTCATCACAGCGAATGAAAGCCCGGTCAGATCTCTCTCTGACAGCCATCTTAAATCCACTCAGAGATCTCAGGGGACCAGTTTTTCTGCATACTCAATATGCTCGCAGCTCCTTCAGCCCACACAGTCGCCATGGCAACCATGGACCACCTCTGGCTTCTAGTGCATCTGTCAGCCAATACCCCCTCGTGTACACACACACACACACACAAACACACTGCCATCTTGCTTCTTTGTAAGCATGACGGTGTGTTTCCACGTCGGCACTGGGAATCCTTTCCACGTGTTTTTATACAAAATATTTAAGGTAGTAAATATAATACATGTACATCTTAAAGTCATGCATGTGGATTTTTTACTCCACCGTTTCGTCTCTTCTCCAGCTACACACACACACAGCAGAGTCGAGGCTATAGAAGACCGCTGAGATGGCAATGCAGAACTTCCATTTGTTTTCCCCCCGTTTTTATCTGAAGAGCGCAGCCTTGAGCCTTTTCTCGTGCAGCCCCGGTGACACTTCCCCACCACAAAAAAAATCCACGCAAACCTGCTGTGTCACAACCCACACTAAGAACGTAGGACCACCCATCCAGCACTAAAAGTCCCTGGCTGGGATTTAAACCTTACTGACCCCCGCCCCCACCCGTCAAATCACCGACAGGAGAAAAAAAAAAATGTATTCTGTGTGTATGTGCTGGTATGCATGCATGAATGCGTGCGCGCAGCAGCGAGAAGGGGAAGGAAAGCGAATGAGGAGGAGGAAGAGGAGGAGGAGTATCGAGAGCAGCTGAGTGGAGCAGCTCTCTCTCATCACTGAGTAATGTTTCGCACCGGCTTTTTTTTTCTTTTTCTTCTCCTTCAGAAAAGAGTGAAACAGCATTGTGCATTCGGCTACTCCGAATGTGTCTATTCTCTCCTCGCCATCCTCTCTTTCACTGGAGATCTTTCTCTTTTGTCACCCTAAACCCCTCCCGCCTGTCTAAAGTCCCCCTTCGCCCTCCAACCCCACCCCTCTAAACCCTTCTGAAGTCCCCACACTTCATCCAAAAAGGCAATGCACGGGGTGGGGGTTTGGAGGAGGAGGAGGAGGAGGAGGGGTATGTTGGGGGGAGGGGCGTAGTACTGTTGTAATCTGCAATTGTTACAGTCTGGAGCCTTGCTACGCTGTCACCATCCCGAATTGATTTAACCATCAATGGCAGCATCCATTTAAGGGCTGCTAGCGTTCCAGCCCCGGCTGCCCAAATTCAGCTGAATGTGCAACGAGCCCCCCTTTTGCTCTCTTTCCCACCGTCGGGTATCAAAGGCTATTGTGTCCAGAGAAAGTAGAGGGGTCACCCATTTACCCCCTGTGGGTCAACCACGAGCTGGGACAGAGGGGAAAGTGAAATAGCAAGAGGAAGGAGAGCGGCGAGGATGAGGAGGAGAAGGAAGAGGAGGTCTTGAAGTGCAACATCAGGACAGAGCGCTTCCAGTTGTCGGTACAGGAGGAGATAAGCAATTGTGTGTGGCCCTGACGTCAATGCAGCCATTTAATACGGCACACTGAAAATATTTGGATTGTGAGGAATCTGTGTGTGTTGTTATCACCGGGATGGATTGTTCCTGTTTGGGCCCGGCTTTCTCTCCACAGTTGGCTCCCTTCCCAAGGCTGTGTTTATCACGACCCAAGGAAGTAGATGCTTTTCTTCACAACTCAATACCTGCACTTGTTTTTAGTTGCTATGCCTCACTACAATCTTCATGAGCAGTCTAAGAACAACACAACAGACACATAGATGCCGTATTGACTCCTGGACCGCACGTCAACATGGGCGCCATATTGGACCTGGCAAGACTGGCCTGTAAACAAGTACAAGTGAACGGGGAAGCTGCTGTTTTTCTGGATAAAAAGCACTATGACGTCTACATTTCTCAACCGATTTCAACCAGTCGTTTATTTTATTAAAGGGTTTATGATCTACTAGGAGTAACGTTAAGTGAACGATACGATTTTTTTTCTTTTCCCAAAGATTTTTGGTTAAATACTTTAACGTCACTGCTTCCGGTTCATGGATCAGCGGTCTGTCCTTCGATATGATTCCATCAATTATTAGGTAATTATTAAAAACTAGGACTATCATATAATAATTTCCTTTAAGCATTTTTCACATTATCAACTGTTCAAGTTAACGTTACATCTTCACGAAACGTTTGTTTCTGTAACATCACATAAGAGCTAGCTAACATTCGTTACTGTTAGCTAATTGATGTTCATATCTAACATGATATCGTGTTTAAAACATGAAATGTACGATATGTATTAAAAACGATATGTTTCTAATATTGCAAACAATAAAACTGATGGCATGTCTTGGTTAACAATTACTCTATTAGATTATTTTGTTTTTTTATAATTGCTGTATTATGAATGAATGAATAGTTTTATTTCGGTCATATCACATCAAAATGAACAAAACTGTGTGAATATAAACCAACACTGTATCCATTTCACACAACAACGTTCATATAATCAATGACCAAATATAGGAATAGGCTGAAGCCTATCTGTGTGTTTATCTACGCCAATCAAAACATTACATTTCGTGACTATTTCACCATCTGCTGTGCGACTGGGCTGCTAAGAAATTAAATAAGCAAGGGGAAATTAAGACCCTTGTGCACTGGTGAACTGTGGTGCTTTACAACACAGAAGTCACATGACCCGCCTCCAGATCCGGACAATTGGCCGAGAAGTGGCTCCAATTCCAGCCTGTTGATTTTGTCTTATTACATGTTACCATATCTGCAGAACAACTCTGATCCAGTTTCACTTCTGTTCGGCTGGACTACAGCAGCATCAGTAGAGCTTGGTTTTGTACAGTAAATAGGAGACCACTGCGGTCTGCGCTCCTTGATGTTTAGAGAACGGAGGAGTAATTTGAATAATGCGATTAAGGATGAGGTAATACTACGCTGCCCTTCCTTGTGGAAGGATTAACACAGATGTGTTTTTCTACTTGCGAGTAGCTCTGAAAAGAGAACGCTGACAGGTTCTCTGTGTTAAGAGCAGATATGTTAAAATGCTTAAACTACTTATTCTTTAAGGGTCCTTTTAACCTAGCCTTGCAGATAGTTTTGGGTTTAACTGCCAAGGTTTTTAGATATCTGTCTCACACACACTGTCGTGTAGATGAAAAATGTCATCTCTGTCCAGTAACAGTGTCCCTTTCACTCTGGATAATCCTCAGACCTCACTGTTTTAATTGAGACTGTATCTTCAGTAGAGGGTAGGTTTAGTTCCAGTGATAACTGTGGACACTGAGGTCTGTGGATTTTCCAAAATAATGGTGTGTTCATGTCATATCGTTCAACCCTACTGGAAAAAACTGTTCATGTCAGCCTCCTAGTTGCAATTCAAAGTCAGAGATATCTCCCAGTTGCCGAAAAGAACTACAGAAATGGATGCAAAACTGATCAGAAACTGATATCAAAATAAAATCTAATATTAAAGCAGCAGTAGGCAAGATTGCAAAGCAAGCAAATATGATTCAAAAAAGTTTTTTTTTTTTTTTAAAAAGGCCACTACATCCTGACAGTAGTACATGAGACAGGTAATCTGAAAAAAATCATGTGTCTCTGTGTCCTCCGATGTCCTCCGGTGCTCCTAACGGCATCTGCAAGATTTCACAGACCAGAGGAAAACAACCAATCAGAGCTGATCTGGAGTCTGCCATCCAGCTGCCGTCTATGAAAGCCACAAGTAAATCACTCGTGAACTCCGACCAAACGGTCAAACTAGGAAGCGCTGATCAAATATGAATAAATATTATGTTACGTTAATGCATATTTCTCTCCTCAAATGTTTTCAGAAACATCTTGTAGGGTACTGTTTAGCTGTAAAATGAGAAAGTTTGTGACCCGGCAGCCATGTTGAGATCTTTTGAGGAAATACCAAGCACCGCTCACATGGCCAGAGCACAGCCAATAGGAACGCTCTCTCTCTCTGAAATGACCTGTGATTGGTCAACGTCTTCTGTCACACGCTAGATTTTGTGGAGGCAGAAGTCTCAGTTTTTAGTTAATTTGTCAAACACTAGACAAATGAAACCAAAACAATAGCCAAGATTAGATCTTTTATTGTTTTATTTCCTAAAATAATAAAATATGGAAATTAAATAAAATAAACTAGACCGCCTCGCGATTGTATGCCTCCACCAATCAGTGAAGTTGCAGTTTACGTCCATGTCTCTCCAAAATGTCATCACTTCATCATTTTATCCTGTTAGACATTTGTGTGAAATTGTCATAATTAGCATATGAACTCTTGAGTTATGGCCAGAAACATGTTTTTGGGAAGTCACAGTGACCTTTGACCGCCAAATTCGAATCAGTTCATCGTTGAGTCAAGGAAGACATTTGTGCCAAATTTGAAGAAATTCCCTCCAGGCGTTCCTCAGATATCACGTTCATGAGAATGTTTCAACGGACAACCTGAAAACATGCCAAGGTGGCTGATGACAGGATCCATTAGAAGGATGAAAAACGCTTTCTCATGCTAATGAAATGAAGTTCATCTTCAGAATTTCAGCAATTTGCCATCTGCATACTTAACAATGTTTCAATATTGTCACAGCAATGTTAATTACACCAACAAGCAGGGCTCCCTGGCATGGCAGGATGCTTTGACACTTCAGTGCTCTGCATGTGTGCCAACAGCGAAATCCAAAGTGATGCAGCTCCTCGTCCAATCAGATCACTCCTATAGGGCTCAGACGAAGGTGACTCAAATCCAAGCTAACAATGGTGCTGGTCTGAGTCCATGACAATGTTCCAATTAGCCGCACAGGCACCGTTCAGCTGCTCCGGAGAAGCTGTTTTCCAACTCCGTGATGAGTTTCAGGTTGACGTGCGGGGCTGTTACTCGATCTGCTAATTGTCCAGGAAGAGCTCTATTGGAAATATAACTCGAGACGGAGTGTTGGAAGTTTTAAATGGAGCAGAGGGAAAGCAGAGAATCCCTTTCCCTCTAAAGGAGCCTCGGGCGACCGCAATTCTGCATAGGATATCTTTGGGTTGGTTCCTACACCAGAATACAGACGAGGCTGCCTTTCACATTCCTCTCCTCTACAAAGAGACTATCACTCCCCTGTCACCCAGCAAAGGGCCGCCGCCGCGCTCACTCCCTTTATTTCGGTTTTGCTCCAGAAGTTTCCATGGTAACCTAAATACTATTCAGCCCTCGCGAGCAAAGCAGTCCTTGCAGGTGGCTGCTCTTTAAAGCGAAGAATACTACAAATGCAGCTCCTTCAAAACAACTGCTGAGTGAGGGACGCTTAGGATTTCTCATTCTCGGATGCCAACATTTTTCCTGTTGATTCAAAGCTCCGAAAAAAAAGAAGATGAACAAACTGGATAGTTTGGGGTTAAAGCCGGGGTCATCGTGTGTGATGAGGCTGTAGTCTTCTCTATAAAGACAGGAGGTGTATTAAAGTATTAATGACCCATTTGATTCTTCCTGACTAAAACAGCTCTCTGATATGATGGGGGAGGGGAGCGGTGGAGTAATAAGACTGATGTAACATGAGTGTATTTCTATGGTGAGCTTGTCGCTGAGTAACCAGTTGCCTTGGCAACCCTCTCCTTCCCACTTACCCTCCACCACTATTCCCCAGCCCAGTCTCTCTCTCTCTCTCGCTCTCTTCTTCAGCCCTCTCTGATCTCCATTATCGGAGGAGGATATTAAAGTGTTCTTATCAAGACTTCAGATCACAACAAGGCCAGCGTAATACGCGCTCCCGTACGGGTCCAGATAAACGACGGCGGCCCGGTGTCATGTGCCATATGGTCCCTGAGTGGCTCTCAGGGGAGTCACTGCTGTGTTGTGTCACTGACTGAGCTAATGGCTCTGCGCAGACAAATGAGACCTGGTGGACGACACATACGTGCAACAGGGGAGCTTCTTAACATCGAGTATATCATTTACAGTGGTGATTCTCAAAGCGGGGTCCGTGAAAAGTTTTTAGATTCATTCATTTCAATGATCGTGATATCGTTTTATTTACAAAAGGCTTCATAGTTCAACGAATAATAGTTACATTTTTAAATCTACAGTATCATCAGCGACAGTCGCCAGGACAAAATGCGAGCAAGTGACGTAGTATATCGAGTGACCGTTATTTAAAGCTCTGGATCGACGGTTCCGTGATTGGCCACCGCAACGTGACGTCGGTTTGCGTTTCTCCGAAAAGTGATTCTACTTTTCCGCCACAGGCCGCTGCATTTCTTTTCGTCACCCCCTGCGGACGCCACAGCCGCAGCACAAACGCACAACCCCACAACCCCAATTGAAAATGAATGGAAAAACTTGTATTTTCGCTGCACTGCCTGAATCACGTGTGAATGCAGCCTAACGCCACACCTCCAGATTTGTATCATTGTCAGACTTAAGGCTGGCCCAAACTAAAAAATTGTAACAGATATTGAAAATGTGAGAGAGCCCACACATAACAACATTGTTCCTATAGTGTGTGGAGAGCAACGATTTGGCTAAAACAGCACATCACACACTAACAGATTCATTCATGAACAACAAGAGTCCCCAATAAAGAAAATGTAAATGTCGCAAAATCTCTTGCGATCAGACGTGACTTTAGTGTTAACAAACATGGCGGACGACAGTCACGAAGAATTAGCGATGTTAGTTTTTACTTTGTACTGAAAATTCACGAAGGTGGATGGAGGAAGTCATGGAGACACGTTAAATAATCACTTGCGTTGTTGCCACAAATCAACAAGTTGGTCCTCTATTTCTGAGCTCCATCTTACTACTACTTTATGCTTCACGTTTTGCATTAGCTCACGCATTAGACGCGGCCGCCATGACTGTGGTTGTTGTCCTTCCTTCTTCGGTCAGCTTGGTTCTCTATTGGCTATCGTTCTTTCCCACGTGACTGCGTCATGGTCTGTCCTCTGGGTTCCCCACACACAACAGGATATCCCATCGGAAATACTGAAGATGTTTAATATTTCCGATTTGAAATCGGTGCGTCCAGGGTGGACTTCTGAGCCGATCGGGGGATGTAAAAAACACTTTTGACATACCTCACACCACAGGAATATCTGGAAAGATAATCTTTAGAACCAATAAAAAAATCAGGGCTTTGCTGGCGATTGTCAGGAGGGGGGGTAATCGGGCCCCAAATCAGCTTGATTCTCCTGTAGTGTGTACCCCACATAGAGTATGGCTATCAGAAATATTTTCTACTGCATTAAGCTGCATAATCTAAAGCTTTTTGCATCAAAAAGGTTTCATTTTCTGGCCCAGACATCCGTGGAAACAATCCCCCTTTCCCATAAACCACATATGGTTGCTCATGGAGGGGCACAGTAGATTCCTTCATGCATCAATATTTGACAACTCAATAAATAATGAAGAGGATGAAATGAGAATACATTTGGAACTCCGACTTATTGAAGGCATTTTATACCATTTTATACCATGTTTCTATTACTTTCTCTGACATAGACAGACATACCAACAGCAACATGTACCACACAGTTTTTATGATAAATGCCTGCTATATCTGAACTATTACCACAATGTCAGTGCAGTCCTCTGGAGAGCCGGAGTGCGTCTCTGTGCTTGGGACGGCAGCGATGAGCAGTGCCACACATATCAGTGTGTGAGACTGTGGTTATGTCTGAGAATGCTCCACTTGTTGTACAAACACAGTGATACTTCTCCTTTATGCCGTGGTGTAATTAAGAGCTAGGGGATTACAAGGACATTCTTCATCACAGCAGACAAGCATGTCTGTGCCATAAAATAGCTTTCTTGTTCCTGGACCATAAAGAGTCTTTGGCTCTGTGTGATTCCTGCTTCATTATCTGTTTCCACTTATTGGGGGTCGGGGAGCTGAAGACATGCTGGAATAATGGCACAAATCATATTAATCACAGCAGACTCCAACCAAGGTCAATGGCAGTCCTGTCAATATGATATATAGAGAGTCCATTATGTTTTATTACACCTTTATATTAATGTAAATAATGTAAATGAAAGATTTGAATTATGACCTCAAAAACTACTTTGTATTTACCGGGTTAAAATACTTGGTGAAATGAACAGTTTTAATTTTATTGCTTGAGTGAGATGAGATGATCAATCTCAATCTAATGTCTGCATGTTAAGTATGCAGCTGGAGTCAGGACATGATTAGCTTAGCATAAAAATTATTATCATTATTATTTGAACCCAAACCACGATCTTTTCCTAATCCTAACCAAGTACTTTTGTAGCCTAAACCAAACCAAGTAGTGTTTGTTGTACAAGTAAACCTTAAAAACTAAGTAAACCTATGTTGGAAGTTTACTTTGAAAAGACACTGTATGCATGTAACAAGTGGAAACTGACCCGCCGCCCAAGACGCGTCCAAATCTGGCGCTAGAGGGCTACCTAGAGCGTCATAGTTTGAAGCGTAGGGGCCACTGACCAAGTGTCGGTATTTGACGAGTTGGAAGTGAGAATGTGTTGGACAGAGCCAGCTAGCTGTTAACCCGTCTCAAATCTTTATGCTAAACTAGGCTAAAAATGTACTGATTCAAGCTCTTTACATAAGGCACATACATGAGATTGAAACTGATTGATCAATATATCTTAATTGGTGAATGTGGTTTTGGTTAAATATTGAATCAATGTGTCCCATCTTGTACTTCCAGCTATAGTGTTGACTTTTTTGATATAACCAACACCACGATCTTTCTCGCCTATCAATCAATTGCTTTGAGATGCTTAAACCTAACCATAACCACGTTAATCATGTTTATTATAGTGGATATTAGAAGAAAATAAATGAAATATGTTGACAGTGAATATTTTGGGGATGTTTCCAGTTTGAGTATTTTGGGTTAGCACTTAAAAATAATTAGCTGATGCAAATCAGTAGTGTGTTGTTACTTCAGTCAAGGGGGCTTATTGGCATGGGTAACATACTTTTACATTACTAAGCAACTGTGAATTAAAAACAAAAATCTGGTCCTCTCTCAAGGTTCCATGGTGGAGAGGAGGTCGTGTTGCTCTAGCTCTATCTATCTGGCGTGGAGAGGAGATTGTGTTGCTCTGGCTCTATCTATCTGGCTTGGAGAGGAGATTGTGTTGCTCTGGCTCTATCTATCTGGCTTGGAGAGGAGGTTGTGTTGCTCTGGCTCTATCTATCTGGCATGGAGAGGAGGTTGTGTTGCTCTGGCTCTATCTATCTGGCTTGGAGAGGAGGTTGTGTTGCTCTGGCTCTATCTATCTGGCTTGGAGAGGAGGTTGTGTTGCTCTGGATCTATCCGTTTGGCGTGGAGAGGAGGTTGTGTTGGGCTATACAAATAAAATTGACTTGACTTGGCTTGACTATACTGTGTGGTTGGTAATGCACAGGCCATTCCAAAGTGTTAGCAAAACTCCAGCATCATCACCCAATTAGGAAAGTCTACAGGAGTTTGCAGTCCTTTTCTCCGCTGTGATTGGTGTGATAAGTGGAGACGCTGATTTCTTCCTGATGATCCCGTGAAGACAGTGCACCCCTCTGAGCCCTGTTTTGATTATAGCACCGGCTGCTCCTCGTGGGCCAGGCAGCAACGTGAGGTTCTGATTAATTTATTCTGGTTCTGGAACGACTCCCAACACAACTCCCACTGAACAGGCAGAGAATTACCCTCGGGCTTTCAGATCAATAGGGGAACTCCATGAAAAACAAGTGCATGGGTTATTTTCTGTCCTTTTACTTCTCATTCTTCCACCAGAAACTCAGAAACTAAAATCTTCACTGCTCAGGGTAATCAGGGATTTGATTAAAACATCACTTGTTTTCAACTTCTAACGCATTTGAGATATTTGGATTTTATTCAGAAATATGTCACAGATTAGTCAATACTCTGCTGGTCTAATAAGTCCTGGATTGCCATGCCACAGTACTATTTGGTACACCGTTGGGTAACTAAACACGTTGTCTCCGAATGATGGCAGTTTTATCAAGACTAAGAGTCTCAACAAGTCCTCCAAATTAAATTACAAAATACATTGTTTGTCCATCGCTCTCTTTAAAGTTAGCGGATCAACCAGCATTGACTGTTGGTAGGAGACAGGAAACAAAGCGTAATTTAGTCATTTAGTTATTTAGTTATTTAGTTGACCTATCCACCCACCCCAACCTTCTCACAGGTAGTGTCTAGAAGGGAATCCACAAGTTGGGGACACTCTTGCAAGATGGTTGAGGTTAGGCATTGATCTTTGAATAACTGAGGTTAGGCATTGATCTCGAATAGTTAAGGTTAGGCATTGATCTGGAATAGTTAAGGTCTGGCAGATCTGTGACAAAACCTTAGAGTGCTGAAACCTAACCTTGCACGGCAGCTGCATTCTCGCGATGACACAAGATCACACGAGAATCGCAGGATCAAATCTCACAAGAAAATCCATTTTCTCATGCTTCAAGAAATGCGTTTGTGTCCGGCTCGCCGTGGGCATGGCTTAGGTGTGTGAGAACCTGAGATCCGGTGAGATAATAGTGTTAGACAACACGGAGAGGCGACCGTTTGTTTTGAACCACAATGGCGGCTCCTAAAGAGGTTAGCATAGATGCTGCAATAGCATCAGTTCTATCAGACCTGGAACTGAAGTTGATATTTTTGGCCTTCAGGTAGTTTCACTTTCATTAGTTTGATGACATATGATTCATCCAATCACCTGCCAAGTATTTTTTAAAAGTGCCCGCCCTTTTTTAAACAGATTTCAATGATAGCTTCTTAGATGGTACGTGAAATGAATCCCAACAGGTGTCCAAGAGAATCCCAAACTCTCCCTGTGCTGGTACAGTATCTCCTGTGTGTGTGAGACTCGATACAACTTGGAGAAAATCGCTGCAGTTTGAGCATGCACCGGAGAAGAGGCTAACCAGTGTGCTCGTCACCCTGGGGAATCAGTTAGAGACACTCTACAAAAGCCTGCTTGTCCTCCAGTTGATCCAAGAGTGCAGCTGGGATCGATGATTTACAGCGGCTGCACCCACAGGTCCTCGCAGCGCTCATCACATGGCATTGGAAGACTCTGAGGGTCACGGCTCAGACCAGGGCTGGGGGGATTACTGAGGAATGAGACACCCCCACATAAGGCTCCAACCATGAAACCCAGAGAACAACTGGTAGAGGGGACTGTGGAGTCTGAAGGTCTGTCTGCCTCGAGCAGATCGGGGAACTGATAAAACCAAACATGGCAACAACAGTAACAACTGCACAATGTTTCACCATAGTGAAATTTGAAGGCAGTCATTTTTAATTGTTAACCTTAACAATGTCCTCTTCAAAACCTATAAAATCTAAATTCCTTGCAGTTTTGATGTCAACACTTCTGTCAGGGCTGCGTCTGGTGGTAAATAAAAAAACCCTCACAAGGTCCTATGCTGCCTCAGATCAGAGCTGTAGACTTGATACTTAGAGAGGACCACTGTGAGACTTGACTAACTAGACTAGGCAATTTATTGGTCAATATTGCAATAGAGACTTGCAATAGAGACTTGCATCGTGTCTTGGTCACACCAGAGAGTGCCACTGCCACAGAAGGGCCCCAAGCCGGATTCAAACTCTCTTGCTGTGAGGCGACAGTGCTAACCACTGCACCACCGTGCAGCCCTAAAGAGAAACTAGTGTTGTGTAAAATCCAATAAAGTAATGAGAAACACCTTTGTGCAACTTTAACAGTGTTGTCCTCTTTCAACTTGGACTTTCTGCCTCATTAAATAGCCATCTTCTGATGCCTGCACCTTACATCCCACACTTTGATTATCAACTCGGTCTCACTCCCAGCTCGTCAAATACTGCAGATTGGTCAGCACCCCTCGGCATCGGAAAAAGACGCACGGATGCGCCCTTTAGCGACAGCATGTGACAAACTGTCACTACTAACTCAACTAACTCCAATGTAGACCCACCTGCGGCGTTATTCGCCAAACAAACAAAAGACTTTCAACCAGTAGACCGGTGTTCGTGTCCTGTGTGAAACTAAAAGTAACGTTGACTTATTTTGTCATGTCAGTCTTTAGTCATGTGACTCGTCGGTATCGTCATTCTCGTGAGTCACATGAATCACGTGAGTCGCTAGTCACATGAGTTGCAAGTCAGTGAAGTTAACGTCAACCACGACGTTTCCTAACCCCAACTAACTTCTTGTGAAAAGTGTATTTGATTTATTTATTTTTGAAAGGACGCCATGCATGTAACAAGTGTATATTGACACGCCGTCTCTGGTTCATGTTAACTCAAAGACCTTCCGGCCTGTTGAGCACAGATTTGGATTAATTTCAGACGACTATCTTTCCACCATGATTCAATACATAGAATATAAAGATCCCTATGAATGCATGTTGGTATGAGTGACAAGGACACATGATATGTTGAACTGTGATCTTTCAACAATTACTGGAAGAAAGAAAGCAAGAATAATTGGCATACGTTTCGCCAACATACCTTTGAAAGATGAACCAAGTCGCCCCTTTGCTTTGCATACGATCAGCTCCCGCAGGAAGCAGCTTGTAACAGAGCCTATGAATGGCACAGACAGGAAGTGTATTGATAGTAGCTATGATTCCCCTGGTGGGTGTCTACACATGAATGCAATGCAGATCTAAATATAACCCGCTCCTTTCCCTATACAGATGGCTGGCAGCGAACACCAACTCAGAGGGCTTCAAAGCTCATGCCCAGGAAGAGAGTGGAGACCTAGAGGGTGTTGTTGCATACAGAGTACGTTTTTACATCAATATTTCATGAGCCGATACAGCACCAAGCGTTGACTTCCATTTCAATTTTGACCAGAAATAGTGAAAAAAAGAAGCATGCCGTATAGTGTGTCAAGGTGTCAAATGGGATCAAACAGGCTCACTAACCCAGTGTTTCCCTCCAAAAAAAGATTCTGGGAACCCACTTTTTAAATGACAAACCATCGCGACCCAATTCACAATGGTCTATATATCAAATTTGTGTGTAAATGAAAGTTCCTGCCCATTTTTACCACCATTTCTGCCTCACCGTATATTAACACGTAAACCAGCCATGTCGAAGACATATACGTTTGATAAATCAAATAAATGCATTCAGGCTAAGTTAACACTGTAGTTTTTTTCCTCTCATCAGTAAAACAAACAGAATGTAGGCTAGCTTTTCATATTAGATTCAGTGTTATAAGTTGGCTACAATTATCAGAACAATACGAACATTCAGGCTCCCTCATGTGGCTCAAAAGAGTACTGCAGATATAAATGTTAAATAAAAGAAATTCTGCAAAATTTATTTGGCGACTCTAATAAAATCCCCTGTGACTCACCTTTGGGTTGCATCCCTGTCTTTGGGAAAGACTGCACTAACCTATCATACAAATAAAGATAATTCTGCTTAAAGAATTATGGTTTTAGCCATTATTCCGATGGTAATGATAAAATTGGACTCACCATCATGTTAATTGCTGAGACTGTCGGACTTTGTAGCGGTGCCTCTCTATTTCTGGATCTCTGAAATTACAAGAACAATGTTGTCATAACTGATACAAATGGAAGCTGGTATCAGGGTGAGTTCTGTACCTTAAATGCTTTTACTCCTTCAATAACGAAACGATGGAGGAAAATTACCTAAAACACAACATTTGTGGAACCACATTTTTTTTTTTTTTTTTTTTTAATTTTGCACATAGATGTAGCAATCATATAGGGATAATTCTACTATAGAAAAAAAGTACTATTCGCACAGGAATTCCCTTAGTCTGTTTTTTGTGCGGTGCATTCGCACAGGATAAGCAAAGTCTGTATTTTACTCAAATTTACTGACATTACGCCCCGGATTTGATGTGAAGGCCCTGCTTAACATCCACTTACATTAGAAACATTATAGGCCTACTATATTATGTATATTTAATATTATAGATATTATATCATATAGGCCTATTTATGTTTATATAATATTCATTCAAAGACTTCTTGCTCTGGTGTGAATGGGTCTCTGTGCTGTGTAGCGAGATGAGCCTCCTGAATTCACAGACCCAAATGCTGTCAAAACTTTCATTTATAATCGCCATTACAGCATCAATAATTCTCGAATGGGAAATAGGCAGAAAAAAGGCAGAGAGAAAACAAAAAACCTTCTAAGACCCCAAATCACGAGATGCCGATTCACACGGGGCAAACCTTATTGCATGACCTATGTGTTTGGCAAAATTTGGTATAGGTAATTTGCGGTGAAATTCACAGACATGGCCGATACGCACGGGATTAAGATCACAGACGACCTCCGCAATTATTACAAATTACTGGAGGTCCCCAGGTAGTACTAGTCTCGTGTCAATAGAGCTGCAGATACCAATATCCTGGAAAAACTCCAACTTTAGACACAGTCTGTTTCAAAATCTGTCAGACATCATAAGAGGTCAACAAGACTGCTGGAGGGACACAGCCTCATTGTTTCGTCTCTATCCCTTTTACCCCCTCAAGTGTATTCATTCATTGTTGAGAGCAACAAGCTGTATCATGTTGTCTTGTTCTCTAACTCAATCTGGGAGATGTAGGAAATCACTAATACAATCATTACGAATTAGCATGAAATAACTTGTAATTACCCATGGAATGCATTAAACTTCCCCCCAGTGATCATATTACAGTAATGAAGGACTGACTCTCACTGACAGTTGATTAATAGAGTGGTGAAGAAGCTACAGAGGCATTTTTCTCCACGGTAAATAATAAGCATTATCTTCTGATAACCACAATGTTCCTCAACATAATGTCAGCTAATGGATACTTTAAAAAATACTATAAAATAAAAATACAACAAATTTATATTGTCAAATTTGTTTTTTGTTTGGTATGGTGATTGGTTCTGAATACTACGGCAGCCTCAGTTGCCTCTATTATGGCAAAAGAAGCTAATCAGAGGTGCAGATCAGAGCTTTTTAAATTTAATCTATTTGATTCGTGTACATAGACACAAATTTCCCTTTTTTTCGTGACGCTCAGCGCGACTATCAACAACGTATTTTTCGTGCATTTTCCTACGAATGTCCAGCAACACGTGATTCACGTGTCAATTTCAGTTCCAGTATTTTCATAACAAAACTACCTAGTTAGGTTTAGGAAAAGATCAACTTGGTTAGAGTTAGGCAACAAACTACTTTGTTAGGTTTAGGAAAAAAATCGCAGTTTGGGTTAAAAGAACACCAGAAGTGGCGTAACTTAAGTACGGAAGTTACATGACAAATAAATCAACTTTGACTTGTGGTTTCATACCGCAAGTTTCACACAGGACACGAACACCGGTCTCCTGGGCGAAAGTCTTGTGTTTTTTGACGCATCTCTCCAGAATTCCCTGTTCACAATTACGTGGATTGCATACAAATTGATTTTGTGCTGACTATAACGAAAAAAATATGAAATTTGTGTCTATGTCCATGAATCAATACATTAAATTTCATGTCTATTTCACGAACGAAGTTGTAATCTGCAACCTCACCACTCCCACACACTGTTCCTTTAAGTTTCGACACCACTTCCATAGTTATTTTAACACAAACCGTGATCTTTTTGTAAACCTAAGTAGTTTTTTTGCCTAAACTTAACCAAGTATTTCACTTGTATTTATTTTAACCCAAACTTTCCTAAAACTATTCATAGGAAAATGCATAAAAAATAACAACAAAATAACTTTAATTAAGATATCATCCGAACCGTTGTATGAGGATACGTTGAAATATTTAGTAACAACTAATCTCTATTTAAGAACGAGTTTGTGTGGTGAAACCCATTTTAATTTAGTGATGCATAAATCTCCACTTAGCAAACACTTAAATTTGAACTTTGAACAGCTGGTGCAACCGGCTGTAGGATCTTCATTTCTGAAACCATGCATGTCTGAAATAACTCTCTACGTCTATAGTTGACATTCCCCAATCACAGCACAGAACATTCTGCCACATTTGTTGGCCTTGGCTGAACAGCTGAGAGTAACATACTTCATAAACCATAATGCAACTGTCTAACCTCCTGGTGTATCCCCACACACAGTACCACTCTCACAGCAAAAGCACCTAACAGTCAAGTGAAACAGAAAAGAAACTTCAAAGCAGCAGAGAGCAACTGCACAGAGCTGATGATGAAATATTCATCACGTAATATACCAGACATAAGAATATAATTTTAAAGAGCTTCTGGTATCAGGGTTATTTTTAGTAACCACTGAATATTTTACTTGATTTCGCCCTCTAGTAAGCATGTGACCTCCGTTTCTCTGTTTCTCACACACTGACTATGATGGGAAACCTCTGATGCTTCCATGTTCCCTCTGGTCTTGTGTTTGTTTAAAGCATCTCATGTGAGAAGTGTGTGAATGAGGTCGTTCTCCTGCTCCTCTAAAATCATCTTTAGTATCCTTAAGTTATAATCCTTAAAGCTAGGCTTGGTAATAAGAATATAGCAAGAGTACACTAGATTTTTTTTAAATTATCCAACCAAAAAAACAATTTGATTTACTGCAACACAGTCTCACAGCAGTTTGTGAAATACTCATAATTTAATCGTATTTGATACGTGTACATAGACTCAAATCAACTTGGTTAGGCTTAGGCAACCAAACTACTTAGTTAGGTTTAGGAAAAGATTGACTTAGTTAGGCTTAGGCAACCAAGCTACTTAGTTAGGTTTAGGAATAGATCGACTTGGTTAGGCTTAGGCAACTAACTACTAAGTTTGGTTTAGGAAAAGATTGACTTGGTTAGGCTTAGGCAACCAATTACTTAGTTAGGTTTAGGAAAAGATCAACTTGGTTAGGCTTAGGCAACAAAACTACTTGGTAAGGTTTAGGAAAAGATTGTGGTTTGGGTTAAAATAACTCTGGAATTACTGTAACTTAAGTACGAAAGTTACATGACAAATAAATCAACTTTGACTTGTGGTTTCACATGAGACACAAACAGCGGTCTCCTGGGTGAAAGTCCTGTCTTTTTTGACCCACCCATCCACCCCGACCTCCTCCCTACACGGCGTTCGCCGCTCTTTATACTTCCCGGTTCACAATTACGTGGATTACATATGAATTGACTTTGTGCTGACCATCACAAATATGTACACAAATCAATACATTAAATTTAGCGACTACGTCACAGACTGCTGTGCGACTGGGCTGTTTATTGATCGCCGTCGGGATGTAATGAGAATTTCAACAAATGTGTTTTAAGACGATTACCAACTCGAGCTTTAAGATTTCAGTCCTGGTTGAGTTGGTAACAGTGTGATTACTGGTGATAACTGCAAATGTGTTTTTAAAATATAATGAAATGACGTGTGTATCATTCAACCACTGACTGGCTACTCTGTCAGAAATATAACACTGAAAGGGTGCTTCTGTTCATAGCGCAGCAACAATTTCCGTGCGCTAACACGATTAATTGTGTTTTATTTACAAAGAAGACTTAAGTGGTCAGTGTGATTTGAACAAAAAGCTTTTCAGATCTTTTGGAAATATTAAGGACTATAACTCTAAAGGAGCATTTTTCATCAGCCACATTACCAAAAGAGATAAAATTAAATTATTAAGTTTTTTTTATAGGTGTTATTGGCATGAAAATGAAAACCCAACACTGACTGAGTAAGAGAGTGTAGTTGTGAAAGAGCTGCAGGTGCTTATTACTGTCCTGGCATGGCTGTGAAGGATGGCCTCTCTATTCTTATTATGTTCTTTTACTATATGTCCATGACATAGATCGGCATGTATCTGTCTTTTCACACAGTTTACACTGACATTTTTGTAGTGTGAATAAAACATGACCTGACTTGACTTAAAAAAAACATCCAAACTGCTTAAGTTGTATTTTAAGCTTCAGAGGATCCCTGCTGACACGCACACACACACACAGCCCTGTAATAGGTAGCTATTACACCCACATTATCTGCTGGATTATGGTGCTTATCTGCTCATAGTTCTGCTGCCCTTTTGTTGTAGACTTTTATATCCTACCAGGATGTGCTGCACATGAACTAATGACAGAAGATAAATGATTTTTAAAACCCTGTGAAGGAAATAATTGCTACTGTTGGATAGGTCGTGATATGAACCTGGCCTGTTAGGTGAAGATAGAAGTTGAGGATTGAGGATCAATCATTTTCTGGCAAACATCAGCCATAGTTTATCTTCCTTATCCTTTCTAATTTATCACTGAATGGAAAATTCATGTATCAGGATTTTCTGAATGTTCAGTAAAATATTAAGAAGCGGTTAAAATAGGTGTTAGGAGTTATTGTTACCAGCCGAGACGGCAACACTGGTATTGTCTTCACCTTGTGAGTCTGTGTGTGAGTTGCCAGGTGTTTATATTTCTGTCTGTCTGTGGACAGATTTTGTCACCGTGATAGTGTCGCAATTGTGCAAGATATATGATCATGAAACTTTACAGGTGTGTAGTTCAGATTAAAATGTCGGGTTGAGGTCAAGTTGGGGTATGTCTATAAAGGGGAGACTCGTGGGTACCCATAGAACCCAACCATCATATCTTGAGGTCAGAGGTCAAGGGACTCCTTTGAAAATGGCTGTGCCAGTTTTTCCTCGCCAAAATTTAGCGTAAGTTTGGAGCGTTATTTAGCCTCCTTCATGACAAGCTAGTATGACATGGTTGGTGCTAATGGATTCATTAGGTTTTTTAGTTTCATATGATTTCAATATCTACACTCTAACTTTAAAACTGAGCCCTGTGTCCACACAGATTTGATATTTTCATCTACTGTCATTTTTTGTCTCGTTAGTGGAGTGAAAGCTAGAGTGATGTTTAAGCATGGGTTTAGATCACTTTTTTTTTTTTATTCTTAATTTTTTTATTCTTTTTTAGGATTAAATGTGTTTCAGTGCAAAAACAGAATATATGCAAAAAACACAAAACCAAAGATGAAAACAAACACGCTTTGACACATTTGACATACGCCTACATTTATTCCATGCAGAACAAGCAAGGTCTGTGGAATTTTCATGAGGAACTGTGGAATTCATTATATTTTATTGTGTTTTATGTTTTCTCTATGTATATACATAACCCTGACTCTGTTAAATGTGGTTGAGTTTGTTGAAATTGCCTTTTTCAATTCTTTAACCACCACAAATTAAATCGGAGTTCCATTGTTTTTCTGGGTAAAAGGAGACTTTAAAAATAGTTTGTGTTAAACTTACACAATAATGAAGTATAATTACACAAAATATAGTGGGTATAAAATAAAAGTAATCCTAATATGTCATCTAGAAAGTACTAGAAAGGAGAGCAGAGCAAGAATCAGATATGGAATTTCCTCTGTTGATCTTTTAAATTAAGTTAAGCAGTATCATCAACATCAACCTAGCAGTTGGATACATGCGCTTGTTCTATTGCTTTGAACAACTAATCCTTTTTTTATGAAACATATTGTGATACATGGTACCTTTCAATCATTTTTTGCCATTACTCTCTGCTGTGTGTTAGTGTTTATCTTCCAAGTTAGTAATGCACAAGTCCAAGCATGCCGTGAGACAAATGTTGTCCTCCAATGTCCCAGAAGAGCAGCAGATGGTAGATAGCTCAGGAGAACGGACTGACAGCCAGGTTCCACTGGAAACACATTAACTTCATGGGTGCACAAAGCCCTAGATCGGCCAAGGAGCTTGATTGGATTTGCAGGAACCCAGTGTTATCATTGGCCGTTCAGCCATTTATCTGTAATATAATGACAAGGATATTGAGTTCTTCTTCCTGCTACCCGACCAGCGAGTATGACATCATAGTCTGGATGGGCGAGAGGATCATAACCTGATTATCTGATAAGAAAATAGAGACCTAACAGGGGCTGACACAGCGCTGCTGCCATGACTTCAGGCTAATAGGTGGTCCCTTGTCTTCTAAAAAAAAAGCTACTTAAAGGTATAATATGCCTGTCAAATTTAACGTAGTAATGCAAATTCATTTTGACGCCACTAATTTCTTTAACGATCTTTGGGGGATGGAGCTCAGTTTTAGAGCGAGAGTGAACATACATTTAGATACATTTTGGCGAGGAAAAACTGGCATGGTCATTTTCAAAGGGGTCCCTTGACCTCTGACCTCCAAATATGTGAATGAAAATAGGTTCTATGGGTACCCACGAGTCTCCCCTTTACAGACATGCCCACTTTATGATAATCACATGCAGGTTGGGGGCAAGTCATAGTCAAGTCAGCACACTGACACACTGACAGCTGTTGTTGCCTGTTGGGCTGCAGTTTGCAATGTTATGATTTGAGCATATTTTTATGCTAAATGCAGTTCCTGCGAGGGTTTCTGGATAATATTTTTCATTGTTTTTTGTTCTTAATTGATTTCCGATAATATACATATACATACATTTGCATAAAGGAGCATATTTGCCCGCTCCCATGTTGATAAGAGGATTAAATACTTGACAAATCTCCCTTTAAGGTACATTTTGAATCGCGATTAACAACGGACAATCAAGCAATTTATCAATTTTTTCGCTAATTTATTTTAATTGAGTGACAGCCCTAATGTTTTTTATGTGTGTGTGCTCCAGTGTTTCCCTGTTCCTCGGTCTCTCCTCTGCTGTGTGCAGAGTTCTGCTATCGGTGTGTCAGGATGAAGCCTGCCCTTCAGCTGCATTCATTCAATATCCGGCAACGTGGCACCTTCCCGCAGGGTTGTGCAGAGTTGTGGGTGTGTTTATTTGAGCTTTAGAACATAACCGCCATGAAACAATCAGAAAGTAAGTTTTTATTTCTCTGATTTACTGCTTTGTTCTCACTAACGCCGCTCCCTTTCTTCATTCACTCTATATCTAGCTCCACCATCGCTGCTTTCTCACAAATCTAACATATCATACCTTTAAATCCCTGTTTAACGTTTTCAAAGTTTGTTTCCTGGGAAGTCACACCCATAACCTCCAGTTTTTTTATTCTCTTCTCAATGATTTAGTAAACCCTGTTCACCCTGATTAAGGTTTTATAGGCTTTAATTACACAGTGCTCGGTCACAAAGAGGGCCCTGGCTTCTCATATTCCAATCCTTTTGAATGACTCCTCTTTATTTTCCCCCCAAAGGAGGAACTGACCTTTCTGAAAGCCACCACACCTCTTTCCAAAGATTAAATAGGTCACCTCCTGTTTTCTTGCAGACACAATGAATTCATACTAAAGCAGCACAGTCTAGGGTTGTAAATGAATGAGGTCTAAATGAGGTATTTCATTTTCAGCCCCTCACTATTCAGCCCATTCTCACTGCCAATTCGTCAGATACGGCAGCTTAGTCAGTGGCCCTACATGTTAAAAGCTAAAACGCTCTATGTGGCTGTAGTTACTGCAGGAATAAAGAAGAAAGTAAGATTACATAGAATAAAGAGTGATAAAGACTGCGGGAGAAGGTTGGGGTGGAGGGTTGGGCCCAAAAACACAGGACTTTCATCCAGGAGGCTGCGATTCGTGACCCATGTGAAATCAAAAGTCAACGTTCACTTATTTAAGTTACGTGACACAAAAGAACGTTACTACATCGCTTATGTAACATAGCTAACTTAACTACATTATGTAGGTTACGTAACGTTACATAACGACTTTGTATTTAAAACCATCTAATAGATAATTTACAGTATCATGATAAAAAGATTATTTTGCATAGATGATTTTGAAATGGATTTTTGAATGCCTGAATCAATAAATTTGCTTAATTTGAGTCCATGCGGGGGTATAAGGAAGTTACCTCTTTTATTGTTGTTGTCAGAGTAACATGACGTCATATCCGTTCCGTATCTGTCAACCAAAACAAACCGCAACGAGCCGAAACGACGGAGCAGAAAAGGGTGGTGGGTCCGCGTGGATACGACCTGCACCCTCACATGTTAAATCCAGCGTGGTAAACACTACACATCCAGTAAAGTATGGAAACACTTTGGGTTTCACACATTGAAAGGAAAAGCAGAGCTAGACATCACGGCTAAAGCTGCATGCTAACTCTGTCATGGACAAGAAACGTTATCGTATCGCGGTAACGTTGCTGTCGAGCCGGCCGTCGCTCTCATCTCTGTGATCAAATGGGCCGACGCTACGACTGTAGAGCACCCATATACTGACATTTATGTTGAATGCATTCAAATGACCCCGATGGAGCTGACCAAGGATGGATAAAGAGAACGGAGCTGACGGGAGAGCTAGAGACGGACTTGGAGAAGTTAGAGGAAGTATACATGTGTGTGACTGTGACTACGTCCGTTTTTCAAAATAATGTGTTAACAAAGGGAACTGTATATACAAAATACATATATGGAAATAAGATTGATTGGATTATATTCACCAGAAGTATAAAACATTACATGTCCCTTATAAATTAAAAAGAAAATACCACTAATTTGAGAGGGAAATTCTTTGATTTTTTTGAGTTGCTGGAAAAAAAATTTAATAAATAATTCCTGACAAGGACTGATATATTTGACTTCAGGACATCTCTGACTACATAAATGCTGAAAATCAAACATTTTTACTGGATTAATTTAGATATTTTCCAAAGTAAAAGTCTCTAGAAGTGTATGATTTAACTTCTTTCCCCATGGTCTAGTGTTAAAAAAGATGACAAAAATAGCAATAAATTGTAATATCGTATTAGAATACTTAAAAATCGCAATACATATTGAATTGGCACCCAAGTATCGTGATAGTATCAAGATAGGTGTATCGTTCCAGCCCATATCTAGTTGAGAGTCACACACATTTCCTGCTCTGTAGTAGTAGGCATTTAATTTCCTGCTCACAACACTTAATTCTGTGTTCAGCGCTCTGGGACATGATCAATATAATTAAACATTCAATGTTGTGTCTCAGTAAATGACTGAGCAGTGCTTAAAATGTGTTACACTGGCTCGATTCCAGTGTCAGATCCAATAATGCTGTCCACATAAAGGACAATTAACATAAACACCGGAGAAGAGGCACGGCCTGTTTTCACCGAGATTTATGCTCGACACATACCATTCAAACCCCTCCATGCTTGGTTCACTCTCATCCCATCTGTCTTTCTCGTGTGTGGAATTAGACATCTGTAACACATCTCTACTGGCAGATTTATTGCTTGTTGCGCCTGGCTTAATGGTGCACTTGACAGCTTTCTCTGGCTCAGTGAGCAGGCCAGCTCCTGGAGAAACCCTCTTTGGATCCCTCAAAGTGACTTACTGTGTTACCCTGTCAGCCTGGATAGGCCTGTTGATCCTGGCCTTCGCTGATCATTACGAATAGAAGGCTGGAGTGTTCAACGGAGAGAAAAAAAAGAAGTGGACGTGTAATAGACTCGGTGTGTAGCCTCAAGAAGACCTGGCTAGATCCAGGTCTAGTAGGATGGACAGGCCTTTACAGTGAAATTGAGGGGAATGTTTTTCAGATTGTCAATTTAAAGCCACTTTGTGTAGATTTTTTTCTTTTTGAGACTGGCAGCTCATTGTTGATCTTCGGGAACAGTATGTGTTCCCACATGCCACCATTTTGAAGCTTTCAACAGCATCTTACAGTGTTCCTCAGCTCCACGACAAGCGAACAAATCCCATCCACTAAAAAAAACTACGAAAAGCTAGTATGTGTAGTATTTTTTTTTTGTTAAACTATGAATTTATTCTGATAGCATATGTTCTTAAAAAAATGAGACAATCCAGGTGATAATCAGTGACCCTGTTCAGACGTGGTATTAACATGCGTCCTCAGTGATAGGATCACACGTGGACAGCTCTAAGTACAGATGTGAACACACTCAAGACGCATTGAGGACGCATTGAGATCAGATCGCTCAGACCACATTCAGAGGTGGACTGGGCCACATATGACCACATTCCTTTAGCAGTGTGTACGCGAATGTGTCCTGGACCACATTAAGGACTGCCTACTCAACTGATGTCCAGCTGGGATCCACGGGATCACTGTGCCCCTCATGTGAACAGACAGGCGAGCGCTCGTCTGCCTCGCAGCAGGAAACGGCCTCTGTGCTCTACTTTATCCTGTCGGTACATCTGTATTTTATGGAAATATACCTTATCTATAGGCTACATATCTTCAGACTATCAGACTGGGAACAGGAAGTGAATTATTATCATATTGTCTGAGATGTGTCGGTGTTTTTGTTCCGCTGCTTTGCACGGAGCTGACACCTGCCCGCCCGACCGCCTGCTTGCTCCATCCTCCCCGCTCTCTAGAGCTCTGTACTAAGCTGTTTCCTGGCAAAGGCAGCTAGGCCGCAAGCTTTACAGCCGCCCCCCTGCCCTTACCTTGCTGCTTCCCGGGGCCGTGGATGAAGTGCTTGCTTTTATGATCCTGGTAGTCTCAATGACATTCGTGGCCCTGGTACTCCATACTCTTTGTCATTTTCCTGGGTTTCTCTTTAGCCTTGCAAAAACCAGGTTTCTGGAGACGGGTGGGGTCATGTTAAGGATGGCTCCAGTGTGTCATCGAGTCATGATTTCAGCTCCGCCCAAAAAATCCTGAACTCAAAACTGGCGAAAAACAGTTCAACGGTCTAACTCCACCTTCCAGTACTACAATGTACATAGTCTTTGCACATGTTTTCAGTCATTATTTTAGAAACAAATCTCTGAATTTCCTTTACACGGCCTTTAAACAAGCTAAGAGAGAGGGTTCTAGCAGAATTTGAGTGTGTAATTACCCTTTAATAAAGAAGAGTACAACGAACAAACATCATAAAACTGACTGTGATTGTACTCCTGAACGTCTGCAGAAATTCACCCGAACATTGACTCATTAGGAAAAGCAATGACCAACGATGACCTCCAACAAATACAATAAAACTGAACACAAGATTTCAGATACGATACATGTACGTCCTAATGTGAGCAGTGGCTTCCTCAGCTGTTCTCATTGAGTGGGTGAAACACAGACGTACTGGTGGCATTAACAGTTCCACCTAGTAAGATATTCTCCCTAGTTTAAATTCACTGCTCGGGGTTATTTGCCACAACGGCGATGACGTCTTCAGTATAGAGAGACGAAAAGGATTAAAACATCTAATTTAATGAAATATCAAAGTTTATATGATGACTTCACTGTAAATAATGTAAGCTGTTGAAAACAAAACAAACCTCGGCCTGTCCATTCAACAGGCTATAGTGCTGTAACTGATTTATTTAGAATATATCTAATCCTATAACAGCAGGCTCATTGTCATTGTGACTGCTCAATGAACTGCTTGCTCATTTTTCAAGTTCCTGGCTATTATTCCGACGTCTTCGCCGCCATCCACATGGCCAAATCGCTGCTCCTACAAGTTAAAAAGGGCCGTGAGCCCCCCCAACCCCCGACCGAGAGGACAACAGATGCAACACACTGCCTGCTTGAAGCGGAGCCATTAATCACAGCAGTGCCGTTAATGAAAGGGACTTACTCAGCGGAGCAAGAAAAGGGAAAAAAAAACAAAAAAACAGGAGCACCTCTTATTTAATTAAGAGGCGAAGCACAGATTGACAATGATTGGCAGCACTGAGGGACCAAATGGAAGCAGATTGTACTATTCATTTGGAGCTTTACAGGGAAACGGTTGGAAACGCAACATTGTTAATGTTCAAATGGAAGACAGATTGGGTATTCTTCCCTTGACAAAAGTATCTACTGCCCATATTAGCACAGTGTTGCTATTTCTATCCTCTGGAGGTCATTAACTAATTGCCTGCAATGAAACAAGCTGTAAATGTCGACTGTTCGGCACATTAACAACCTCCAAATCTTGTGACTTTTTCCAAACTTTTCTTGGACTCAGTTTAAACCCTGCCCTATAAAAGTGAAACTGAATCCGTTGATGTTTTGTCCAACGTTAACCTGAGAAGTGTGGGCCATGTGTTACGGGTCAGAGGCCACTGGGGGGAGGGGGGGTGTTGGTACAGTATTAGTTTGCACATGGACTCTCCAGAAAGAGCTCCTTGGTTAACCAACAGATGCCTGGTGTCAAAAGTCACCATTTGCCCTCCCCCCTCCCTCCTCAGACAGAAGGGAGATAGAGAGGGACAGACGGCCTCTGGGCCCCTTTGAGGACTGAAACAAAACCATGCTCCAGGCTTTCTCTTCTCTGAAAACCTGCCGCCTGGATCCCCACTGAAGCCGAGGGTGCACTATAAGATACTTAATGGATGCAGGTAGTTCCGTTTAAAGGTCCCATATTATAAAAAAGAGAGATTTTCATGTTTTTCTTATTATAAAGCAGGCTTAAGTCCTATATAAATACTGTGAAAGTATCGAAACGCTCAATTTTTGGGAAATACACACAGCCCGTATTCAGAAACTCTGCATTTGAAACAAGCTGTCAGGATTTCTGTCCATTTGTGATGTCACAAATATACAATATTTAGACCCTTTACACAGATTTAAACGTAAACATTCTCAATGTGTCCCAGTTTATTCCTGGTTGCAGTGTATGTGAATGACATCAGCTGACAGGAAGTACACATGGATCCAAGCTGTTGCCGAGCAACGCAATTCTGTTGCAATTTCGTCGCAATTCCGTCAAAATGCACTAAAACAGAGCGTCAGACAGAGGGTGAATACAGGCATATTCAGGCCGACAGTATGAGGAAAATAAAGGTTTTTTTGAACATCACAGCATGTAAACATGTTCTAGTAAAAACACAGATCGCCGTTTGGGTTAAAATAACACCGGAAGTGCTGTAGCTTAAACTTAAACTTGAGTTACGTGACAAATAAATCAACTTTAACTTGTGGTTTCACACGGGACATGAACACCGGTCTCCTGGGAGAAAGTCTGATGTTTTTTGACCCACCCATCCACCCCCAGACCTCATCCCTACGCAGCGTTCGTCGTTCTATATTCTTCCTGGTTCACATTATGTGGATAATTATGTGGAAAAAATGTGAAATTTGTGTCTATGTACACGATTCAATACATTAAAATCTGTGACTATTTCAAAAATTGCTGGGTGACTGGGCTTGAACTACAGGTGTCAAAGTATCCCTGCATGTTTAACAACTCAGCCCAGGTTTACACTAGACCTCCAGACTTCCTTTGACCTGCAAATCACCAAATCAATACTTACTGGGTACCTTCAATTTGACATAATAACAGTTTACAGACAGCAAATAATGAATTTCAAAGCAGTTCCCTGCAGTCTTTTGACTGTCTCGTATAGATCGGTTCTGATCCCATCAGAAGACACTGCAGGTGGTTCAGGCGGTTTCAACTCGCACATTAACCTCTGCGTACGAGTCGGAGAAAGTCCAATTACGCAGATGGTGTTCATTAAAGTAAACTTTTACAACTCATTACATCCACAGAGTGTGTCAGCTGATTCAAACACAGGGGTTTGAGGCTCTACTGGGGCTGGGTGGCAAACACGTCAGCTGCTTTTAACAATCCTGCTGGTCCTACTCAAGTTCAGGAGTTCCAGGAAAACATGTTGGGTAGTGTAGCTGATTACAGTTACAGGAAAATCAACAGTGTGATGACTCTAAAAATATCCCACAAAGCTTCCTCTCTAGTTCGACACAATGTCAGCTTGTTGACCTCTCCAGCACTTTCATGATTAGTGTGAATTCCAAACCAACATTCGTTTCCAGGCATGAAGAGGAGTGAAATTATAGCCGTGCTTTTCTTCCAGGCACCGCAAAACCCTCTGATTTGCGTCAGCTGTAATTTTGCATAAATACGTATCCTGTTGCCACAATGACATTCTGTTACACTGCGTGCAATCTGGAAACTGATTGAGCATCTTCTGTTCCTGGAAGCTGAGGAGGTTGATTTATTTTGATGGGCAGAGGAAGTGCTGAGGGGGAAGTGCGTGTGTCTGCATGTGTTCTCAAAAGAGAAACTGAAGTTGACCCCCTCGGCTGGACCTTTGCCACCGTACTGCACCGGCAGTCTGGAACTTATTTTGATTTGCATGGCACGAAGAACGACAGCGACAGCTGTTTTAGCAAGAGTCCCAAAAATGACATTTTTTTGTTCAGGTGACAGCGCCTTCTAGTGGGCGGGAGGAAGGAGGAAGTAAGGTGACTATATTATTAGGCCAGCCCGTTCTCATTCCCAGGGCGTCAAATACCGACGTTTTGTCACGGCCATTGGCCTTAGATACCAACGCTTAAGACACCCTTAAGCATCGGTATGAGATGCTTTCCATTAGCTACAGTGTAAACCGATCTGCTTCAATATTAAACGCTCAGGGAAAGTGCGCTGGGAGTGTGGAGTAGCTTTAAGAGCGAAAAGACACACACCGGGTGGGTGAGATAAGTGGTAGATGGGTCCAACAAACATAAGGCTTTGATCCAGGAGACCGCTGTTCATGTACAATCAGCTGTTCGTTAATGTTCACAACGAAGTGTTTTTGCTTACTTCACAAAATCGAAAAACCTTTCAGCATATTGTAATTCAAGTGTTCTGAGAGATAACTAGACTTCTGCTCCTCCTCATGACTCTGTTTCAGGCTTTAAAAAATCGAGACCGTGACGGGTGACTTTGGCCAATCACAGGTCATTTCAGAGAGAGAGAGCATTCCTATTGGCCGGTGGGCAGTGCTTGGTATTTCCTCAACTTGATCTCAACATGGCTGCCGGGTCACAAACGTTCTCATTTTACAGCTAAACAGTACACTACAAGATGATTCTGAAAACATTTGAGGAGAGAAATAGGCATTACAGTAACAGAATATTGATTCATATTTGATCAGCGCTGCCTAGTTTGACTGTTTGGTCAGAGTTTGCGAGTGATTGACAGCTGCTCAGAGACGGCAAGGCTCCAGATCAGCTCTTACTGCTTGTTTTCCTCCGGTCTGTGAAATCTTGCGGATGCCATTAGGAGCATCGGAGGACACAGAGGAACATGATTTTTTTCAGATTACCTGTCTCATGCACTACTGTCGGGATATAGTGACCGTTTTATAAAAATAATATATCACATTTGCTCCAACATGCCTACTTCAGCTTCAAGACATCTTGTCTAACTAATATGTTAACATACAAGTAGTTAATAAACAATTTGTTCTGACTGTGTTAGCCTCAGCGAGTTAATGGAAGTCTTTGTACTAGACACCTAAGCACCAGGACAAAAATAAGTAGGTAATATATTGCGTATTAAACAGCAGTATTTTCAGTACAAAATATTTTCAGCGGTTAATGTACTGTACATACTTTGCTTTACGACGTACATAACACTGTCTCAGCAGTAGACTACATCACACAGGGACGGTAAACACAGAGAATGTCAAGTGGTTAAGAAAACCAAAGAATAAACAAGCTACTGCTGAAAAGTGCATAGGAGCCGGTAGGTTCACACACGAGTTACCACACCATTTTTAAAAAGCTTTGAATTATGAAATACAAAACCAACAGTGGCTTAGAATTCCCTCAGTGCAGATCTAAAGCTGCACTTTATTTCCTTATTTAGAATTTGTGAGACTTAAAGGTGAGAGGCCATCCTGCCAAACCCACTTCAGGTCACCAGTGAACAAACCAGGAACTTCCTGTCTGCTCCACACAGGCATGAAACTATGATTCCATTTAAACATGTCTCATTATGAGATTAGGTTTTTTTGGTAAAAAAAAAAAAAAGTAAATTATATCAACAAAAATAGCATGTCAGACTTTTACAGATACGTTTTCTCTATTGTTTCAAAAATCAATTTTGCACCCTTAAACTGACACAATCTTAGCATCAATATCTAACTTGTGGTTGTACATAGTCCCAATACACAGATACAATCCACACAGTGCTGGCTGTTGCAATGACATTGAGCTGAGCTCTACAAATCCAACCTCTGAACCCTCTCCTCTCAGTCAGGGTGGGTGGGACCCAGACAGGAAGTGGCTGTATTGTGTGAACAACAGAACTTGTTGGGTTATCTCCCAGCAGGGTCAAGTAAACATCTCTCTGGTCAGCTCCAGCTAACCCGGCCCATGGGACCAGTGACCCGCTGGGAAATAAAGAAACTGAATAAATACAGAGCTGATGCCGTTTTGCAGATGACATATTGCTGACAGAAAAGAAAAGTGTTGGTACTTCTGAATAAAAGGAGCTTCTTTGCATACAAAGTAATTTTGGTTTATTGTGTGAGTGCTGGGAAAAGGCACTGTTCTTCTGTTCCAACATTTTGTTTGCCGTAAGTTTTTTGGGCTGCAAATCTCACGTAAACATCCAGCTCATTCAGCAGATGTGCGCTATTAGTGGTTTTCCAAGCATTTTACAGCAATTTTACATTAAAATTTTCGAAAATCATGATTTTATAATGGAAGTCTATGAGAGGAATGATGGGGAGAGTGACTCCTGGTCAGGGTTCTGTGTTAGGTTGAAAGGTTCAGAGTTCGATCCCTGTTACAGGCAGAGCATCGCTCATATGAGCACCACAACCAACCAATAAATCCTCCCGCTCGTGTACTACTGCTGCCAAGTCTTAGAGCTACAAGCTTTACTTTTCGGGCAATTAAACTTCTTCGCAAGAAAATGTGAACTTGTGAACCTTTTCCTGGGACTTGTGTTGACTCAGTCCTTGGCACTGCTGTCTCACAATCAAGCATTTTTCTATAGCATGAAATCACTTTCTAAACAGACTTTCAACACCCCAGACAGCCACTGAATTTAAGATCGATCCTGTCTTCTCCACCATCCTGATTGAGGCCATGTCTTTTGCTATATGACGAGTCATTTCTATCTCTTTCCATTTAGAACTTTTGTTTTCAGGTGGTATTGCTCGACAAAACGAAGCTGTGGGCAGTTTTTGGCAGCAGTGGAGGAAGAAGCAGCCCCACCAGGTTTTATGCATTCTTCATTCTGCACTCGGTGGTGTTTTATGTGACGGAATAGATTTGTGGTTGTCGTTTTGTGGCATATTTTGCAGAGGACAGCAGTCTCTTCCACATCTGCCCTCCTGAAACCGAACCACCTCCAGATGACAGACCCGCTGTTATCTTTTTTTTTTTTTTTTTACAAATTAATTCTTCTGTGCTTGACTCCTCTCCCGGATTTTACTCCATTTCGGACAATGATTGACGTTAAAATAGTGGGCGTGGTTGATTAGTTTCGGTTGTCTGTGTGGGTGCCATGACATTGTTCCTACGACCCATAATTCCGAAACCCCAACAGTCCGAAAAAGATTCCATCGAATGTCTGACAGCCCGTTATCCCGAAAACAAACTCCCATTGTTCCGAAGGCCCATTGCTCTAAAAATACAAACTCTCCATTCAACAAACAGAAGCACATGGCTAATTAGTATACAAAATGACGTCACCGGACCTTCCCGCTGGTGATATTTTTTTCCTACCATGGCGAAGGCATGACCCGCGTTACTCTGCCTCTGGTTGGCTTACCCTGATATTCTATTACTGATATTCTTCTTTTCTTAAAAGGTCACCAAGTTGTTTTTGTTACCTAAAAAAACCCTAGAGGTGGCAGATCAGAAAACATACTCATATGTCTAATTTTTGGAACTTTCATAAGAGTTGTTTTGCACAGTCAAGCTACATATGTTGTTGTTTAGGTATGAGGACCTCTGAACAGGGACCACGGGTTCTTATAGTCAGTGTGAGACAGTGGAACCGAATGCTCTTCATTGTGCCATCACAATACTGTAGCAGCGGTAGAGAGAGAAGTCAAGGCTCCAGTGGTATAACACATTAAGGGATATCAATGAGTAATGAATGGGAAGCAACAAATGAACCTCTGGTGCTGAAGTGGCATACAGAATAAAGTTGATGGGTAGTAATAAATGGCATGGACCAGACATATCCTTCAATTCTGCTGTCTGCAATAGTTTGGCCAAAACATCTCAGAAAGATTTCTAGTGCAGCTCTGCTCTGGAGAACTGGAGACAGAACATCATGTCCAACAGGGAGGGAAACACTCCAGCTAAATTAAGTGTTGCATTACATGAAATATACATACATATCTCACCTAAATGTCATATTAATTATTAGCAAACTGCCTCAGACTGAACTAAATCTAGTTTCAGCCCTGATAAGAAAAGAAGAAGTGTAATATATTTGCTGAAAACATTTAATGAACGCTGCCTGTTTCCATTCCTTAATCATTACACAGAGAAATGTATTTGAAGCATGTTTGGCTCAAAGGCTTCGTCAGTGCATCAATAAAAAAGAAAAACACCCAAAGAGAAATTCCACATGTGGTTTTTCTTTTGATCTTGGACACTTAAGTCAAGATTTATGCAAAAGAACCAGCCGGCTATAACAGTAGAAACAGAGAGACAATGCTTGAATATTAGAATCTTAATTCATAGTCCTTTGACACTAAGAGTCATAACAGGAAGAGGAGACTAAAATGGAACATTGAGGTTGTTTTGATGTTAAAACTTAAAGGATATTTCTGGTTTATTGTAATTGGCTATTTATTTTTTACACACTGACACACGGACAGCTGTTGTTGCCTGTTGGGCTGCAGTTTGCCATGTTATGATTTGAGCATATTTCTTTATGCTAAATGCAGTACCTGTGAGGGTTTCTGGACAATATTTGTCATTGTTTTGTGTTGTTAATTGATTTCCAATAATAAATATATACATACATTTGCATAAAGCATCATATTTGTCCACTCCCATGTTCATAAGAGTATTAAATACTTGACAAATTTCCCTTTAACGTACATTTTGAACAGATACAAAATGTGTGATTAAATTTGCGATTAATCATGATTAAATATTTGTATATATATACTTTGTTTACAATTGAAAATATGGGTAATTTTACCATTCGCTTTTGTTTTCTCTTCCAAATAAATTAGACCTGTGTGATTGTCCAACTGCTTTTGTTTCTAGCTCTCTGACTTTTTTTTTGTACTATTGCCACATTCCCAAATTCCCAGATAACGCAGTGTAAATCATATTTTAGCATATTGAAACTGAGATCAATCTCCATGTAGATATATTGAAAGAATTTTTTATTGCAGATGACGAAGATGATTTACAAAACTTTCAGGACTGTGTCATCATACCGTATCTGAGCGAGCGAGCGAGCGAGCAAGCAAACAGAGCAGGGGAGGAAGAGTGAACCAACCCGCGATAAGAACTAAAGGAAAGCGAAGTGCGGAGTGTCGAAGATGAAAAAGAATACAGCCCAAGAGGATGTTTTGTTGTCAAGTTCAAAGCAGAGAGCCCAGTCATGGATTGTAGGTGGCTGCTGCTTCGGGCTGCGCACGGAGCAGCTTCCTCATTAGCATCGCAGGTGACAAAAGCCATGCTTTTAATTAATCTCTTCATTTCTGTCACTGCATTAAATGCCAGAAGAGCATGCAATACAGGGATCCCCCTTGTCTTTGATGTATGGAGACTGGCTGCTCCACCATGTACCCTACCCATCTGGCCTCAACTGACAATGGCAGTCCTACATCAAATCTCATTAGTGGTGACTAATATTCTTTTCATCTTCCACAAAAGGCTTCCATTGTGCCAGCGCTAAAGTGCATTCCTCAGCTCCCACTTGTCTTCTCTGTGTCTCAGAGGGAGGAGGGCGGGGAGGGAGGTGAAGACTATGTAGGAAGAAGAGATTACTGCCAGAGTTGACTAAGTTCAACTTCACCTTCCCATGCATAAAAAAGATTACAGCAGTCCCATTGTACGTTTGATTAATTTTGGAAAATGAATATGCAGCCCCGACAAGAAACTGTGGCAACCCTTGGACACCTCTTCCATAATAAACTGAAAACACCTGAGATAAACTTGAGAAATATCTCTAAGAATCAGTTTGGCAACATGTAGACCAGTTAAAAAAGAATGAAACTGAAGTTAATTGCAGCCCATAATATAAAAGTGTTGGAAACATCATACAACATACTAATGATTTGACTATCCTTAGAACCTTAGAAAAGTGTAAAGTTTGTCTTGAGGTATGGCTATGTGATACAGATTAAATCAGTGGTTCTCAAACTTTTTACACCACGTACCACCTCAGAAAATATTTGACTCTCCAAGTACCACCATTATGACCAGGGGTGGGCAGTTATTTTTCCTGGGGGGCCACATGAGAAACCCAGATTGTTGCCGGGGGCCAAACAAATTCTGTCAGACGTAACCTCTATTTTATCACTACATTCATTTATAGAAAACATACTGCGCACTTATTTTTCAGCATTTATTATACTGAAAATCACTCCAAACAGCATATTATTAAGAAAAGGACATTATATGCAGGAGTTTTTGAACCGTACAGGACTGACTGTTTTGGGTAGAAATGGTTCTTATATTAATGTGAAAACATCTCCTTCAAACTGGATTTTTTCAAGTTTCTCGCCAAAACTACATTTTACGAGATTACATTTGAACACATCATGATAACGTTGTAATTTACCTTCGCCTAAAAGTCGTTTTTCCTGAGCTGACGTTGAACGCTTCATAACAATAACTTGATGGCACCTCCGTTAACGTTCGTATCTGCGGTATTTAGCCAGTCAGGACTGTGCTGCCCACCGGCTGCTAACAGCTAACGTTATTAACTCTCCTCCTGCTGATTTCAACACAGATTTGTTGATAACAGTGTCGCTTTATCAGGGAAAAAATAGGGTGCATTCCCTCAGGTTTAGTAGCGCCGTAGTTCTCTTCACCGTGGCTCCGGTCCCAAACAAACTGAAACATGACACAGCGTGCGTATGCATCATTGTGCATGCGTAACTGTGGGAAACATCAATACAGAGGAATCGATAGTCAGAGATTCCTCCGCGTACCACCAGTGATACGTGTACAATGGTTTGAGAAACACTGGATTAAATCATTATCAGGATATTACTAAGGATCCAATATATAAATGAAATTTGGGCAGTAGTGTTCCAGGCAGAACAGCAGCTCTGTGTACACACACCCTGACCTCAGCCCCAGACGATCCTTGTCTACTCCTAGAAACGCCCCCGGTCACCAAAATGAATGGAGAATCCAGTCTTTAGTTACCGAGATATCTTGGACCAAAATGTTGGACGGACATAGCGTCACTAACAAAACATCTCTCTCAGAATACCACACATAGTGGACAACCACTGACACCGCAGACATGTTAAAAATGTTAAAAGGCAGTTGGTCATGACGGTGTGTAGGCTGAGGCAGGACAACATTACAGACACAGACAAATAGAGCCTGCTGAACATGATCACAGTACACTTGTTTTGTTTAGGAATCTCCTTCCAAAGTAAGCTGAAGACTGTGTCTGGCACTACAGCTAGCAAGCATTTAAATGAAGGTCATTCAGTTTCTGCCATGAGGTCCTATACTGTACACCGCTCCCATAAAAAAACAGATAACATCTGATAATATCACATTAATGATGATGCATTTATCTCCGAAAACACGATTAATGCAGTTACTGCAGGACATGTCTCCTGTGCATGACTAGCAGCTGTAACAGAGTGGGTTGAACCTGTATTAGTTTACAACCTCAAAGATGAAGTGGGCTGTGTGGGTTCTGTCTCTTAAATTGCCTCTGATGGGCCCATTGTTCCAAATTACTCTTTTCATGAGTGGGGTAGTTTCAAATCTTGTTCAATACAGCATGATGTTCATTTAGTAAATTATGGTCCCATTTAGAGTCAAATAGACCATAAAGCAGGGGATGCTTTAGGGCGTGGCTACCTTGTGATTGACAGGTCGCTACCACGGCGTTGTTCGGTCTGGGAGTTGTCCGTGTTTTTGTCTTACAACTTTAACTCTTTCACAGTGTGTTTTCAGTTCATGAAAGTTAATTATAACCTTTTTGTTGCCTAAAAATGTCTTATTCAGTGTTCGGTTGTTCTTAGCTCCACCCTCTCGTGTCACTTCTGGTTGCAAAAAAACAAGATGGTTACGGCCAAAATGCAGAACTCGAGGCTTCAAAACGGCAGTCCGCAAACCAATGGGTGACGTCATGGTGACTACGTCCACTTCTGATATACAGTCTATGTGTCCATCCCAGCATCCACCTGTAGACTCTGAGTCGCTGTTCCCTTAGAATGGAAGTGATTGTTGCCTCTCCTGACTCAGTGCTGTGCTGAGCCAAAGAACGTATACTGGTAAGAACTGAAAGTCAATTGTTTGTTCCAGCGCTCAGTAGCAAAACTACGCTTCCGCCATTTTGGACTGAAAGCGACTACCGGACGCCAGTAAAACGTCCACCTAAAAAGTGTCGCACAAGAGTAAAAATAAATTATTTCTATTCTATTGTCGTATTCTACCGAAATGACCTGTGTTGAACAATAAAATATTAGAAATATAAAAAGCGTTTTCAGTCCAAAATGGCAGCAGTGCCCAGATACCACACATAAATGCTGTGCATATTTTACATTCACATACACTCCCTGTGTCTCAGGGAGGGAGGGAGCGGGTTGCCCACCATTCGGAAGGTTGGCGGTTCGATTCCCCCGCTCCTCCAGTTCACATGTCGAAGTGTCAAGATACGGAACATCAAATTGCTCCCGAAGGCTGTGCCATCGGTGTATGAATGAGTATTTAGATTAGATCCTGATGGGCAGGTTGGCACCTTGCATGGCAGCCTCTGCCATCAGTGTGTGAATGGGTGGATGCTGACATGTAGTGTAAAGCGCTTTGAGTGGTCAGAAGACTAGAAACAATTCAACCTGATTTGGCTGCAAAAAAGAAGTTCTGAAATCCCTACTCCTGATTACAGAAACCGTGATTCTTGTATTTATGATGTTAAAGAAAGCGGACTGTAACCCCGGTAATCGGGGTGCATGTAAACACACTGAGTGAGAACTAAAAACAACTAAAGCTGTCTGAAGTGTGAAAATAAGCAGCAGCCTGTAAACACATTCCCAGGCTGAGGTGAATCTATTTCGCTTCCTCTTCCCTCCCATAATCGGACGTGAAGCCTACAGCTGAAATGTGCTGACCTGTAAAATCCCAGCTGTGGGCTGTGCGGGTGCCCAACACAAACCGGGTCTTTCTCATTCTAAACGGAACGCCCGGGGGTAACATGCCATGTTTTGCTGCCGGAAACCGAAGAATGTTTGACCGCCGAGCCTGGCGTCTGATGGCAGACTACGTCCCGTTTGAAGTGTTCCCCTTCCAAGGCTGCGGCCAAAGTAAATAAAAGCAGAGCGCTCTCTCTCTCGACCTCCATCAAACACATCACTCCCAAACAGCTGTTACCATTTAGCTGGAAAAACCGCCGACATTCCTCCCCTTCAGAATGTATATGGGACATGTGAGATAGCAATCAACACACATTCTTTGACTGTGGTTACACTTTCGATTTCATCCCCTTTCCAAGTGTAAACAGAGCGGGCGGCCGCGCTGACCAGGTCGGAGTTATGACCTCAGATATTGTTTTGTTGTTTCAAACATTTCTACACTGTGATTATGTCGTCTGGTTTGTTTTGCTTTCAACCAAGAATCTGTGAAATCCTCTGAATGGCTGCTCACAGTTTTAGCTCAGAGACAATGTTTGCTTTACGGTACGGTTATAACTGTATGTTACACACAGGGCAATGCAGTGTAGTTATTTCAGAACAGAAAACAGCCCCTCGAGTAATATGAGATGTTGTGATAGTAAAGTATATCTGTATCAGCATACTGTATATACTGGCAGATATGCAGAAATGAACATGTTTGTATATGTGAGGTACATTGTGGTTTTATCCGTATCTTGTGTTTCTGTTACTGTCAACTTTAATAATAACGTTTGTTGTTTAAATGTAAAAAAAATTCTGCACTCTTCCAAATTATAACCATATTTTTTTCTGATTTCTGCCTGTTATGTGAATGTGAAAAATTTATATTGGCCAATATATTGATTTCACTCAGCAAATTTATCATCCTTGATAAATAATCCAATTCTGAGGCGCTGTAACAAGCTTAGGTCAAACAAGGTCAAACCAAGTTCAGTGGCTGAAAATAGCACTGCTGTATCCCCTGATCAATAAGGGCTTTCAAGACATAAATACTGGCTTTCCAATATTAAGAGGACGAGAAGCGTGAAGTCTAAATGTATTGATAAGTCTGTATTAATTGTTTGCAGCTGCACTGATATTCCAGCAGTTTGTATATCGGCCTCCTGTTCGTTCTACCGTCGGCAACGCATATTAATATTTGTCAAGTCAAACTTTATTCATGTAGCACGTTTAAAAAACAACCGCAGTTGACCAAAGTGCTGAACGTGTACATAATAAAAATGAATACAAAGCAAACAACAATGAGAACAGAGTAAAAACAATAAACATGATGTGCACATAATAGCAGTGAAAGAGTTGCAGCACAACAGAATATAAACTTAATCAAATGCCAGCGAGAACAGGGGAGTCTTCAGCAGCAACTTGAAGCTGCATTGGGTACAAATGGAGCAAATATCATATTTTTATGAAACGGTCACTATATCCTGACAGTAGTGCATGAGACGGGTAATCTAAAAGAAATCATGTGCATCTGTGTCCTCCGGTGCTCTTAATGGCATCTGATGGATTTCACATACCGGAGGAAAACAAGCAGTCAGAGCTGATCTGGAGTCTACCGTCTATGAGCAGCTGTCAATCACTCACAGACTCCGACCAAACAGTCGTACATATCGTATTCACAAGAATGGGATGAATGGAAAACAAGAAAACATAATGACTCGGGCCACGATTATCGCCAGCGTAGAGGCATAATAAAACATTCTGCACTAAAGTTGAAGTGAAGGTTAAAAGAGAATTTCTTTCCTTCAACTATTTTGCTAATGTTGGTGGGGGGGGGGCACTTTGTCTTTATTTGATAGTTGATAGTGAAGAGACTGGAAATCTGGGGGGAGACAGAAGGATGACTACAAAGGTCCCTAGCCTGCATTATCACAATGTTCTTAAGTAAACTCAGTTTACAGTCACAATATCAATCATCAAAGGAGTTTCATTACTGTAAGTATTCTTAAAATGATCTACTTCTAAATGTATGGCTTAAAAGCCTTTTTTGATTGTCTCTCTGCCAGAGAGACAAGGTTTTTTTTTTTTTAAATCAAAAAGTTAAGGAGGAAGCGGCCCCTCACAGAGTCCCCACTTCCCATTCTGCTTTCCCTTCCCTGGCTATTCAAATGTCAAACCAATCTCAGCCAAGCATATTGGTCTTTCAGCATCTATTGTGTGTGCATTTGCTGAACATGGTGGTAGAAAAAGTCTGAGGAAAAAAAATCCCCTTCACTGGGGAGGTACGACTAAGCTGAATCCTCACTAATGCAACTTTAATGAGGAGCGCTTCAGGAGAGAGAGAGAGGATGTGTGGCCCAGCCAGCTGACGGCTGGATAGACACGCTGCTGCTCCTACCTCCTACTACTACCGCTGGGCTTCGGCTGGTTACAGGCAACAAGAAAGAAAAGCTCCCAACTCTTAAAACATTGGGATGAAAGATTTGAGATCTGAGAATTTCAGAGCTGCCAAGACATATCAGGCTTAAAGCTGCTCTGAATCAAGTTTTTATATTAGCGGTTGATGAAATGAAAGATGTTTCTCGTAGTGAGTGACTCATTATCACCAACTCTGCAACATTCCTCAGCTCTACTGAGCTCGGTGTTTGGGTTTTATGGCCCCGCCACTTTTCTGTTTGGGTTCACTCTCACCGCTCTCTTCAACCTCATTTCAGCAGCAGCTGTTTTCAGTGAAAAAGCTCTGATGAACCCACTGTACACTACCGGTTCAGCAGCAGACAGACACAGTTAGAGACTAGCTGGTGAACATAGTGGAGCATTTAGCAGCTAAGGAGACAGATATTTCCCTCAGGAGTTTGTGATCAAAACAGGGCTAAAAGGAGAGTGATACCGGACTTACATTCGGCAGGTGGCCAGGATGTTGCTCTGTGTCTGGATGTGTAGCAATTGCTAACCATTTCAGCTTTATAACGTGATAATATGTCATGTGTATGTACGTGTTGTGTTTACAGCTTGTTGCGCTGCTTCCATAGGCCGTATATAAGAGTGACGTCACCCATTGGTTTGTGGACTACCGTTTTGAAGCCTCGAGTTCGGCATATTGGCCGTCGCCATCTTGGTATTTTACAACCAGAAGTGACACGAGTGGGTGGAGCTTAAGTACAACCGAACGCTGAATAAGATATTTTTAGGTGACCAAAATGTTACAGTTAACTTTCATGGACTGAAAACACACTGTGAAAGGGTTAAAGTTCTAAGACGAAAACAACTCACAGACAAGACGACGGCATGGTAGTGACCTGTCAATCACAAGGTAGCCCCGCCCTAAAGCATCCCCTGCTTTATGGTCTATTTGACTCTAAATGGAACCATAATTTACTAAATGAACATCATGCTGTATTGAAGAAGACTTGAAACCAGCGATTGAGACCATAAACTCATGTTTACAATGTTTACTGAGGTAATAAATCAACTGAGAAGTAGGCTCTTTTTCTCATAGAATTCTATACAATCAGACTTCTTTTTGCGACCAGAGGAGTCACCCCCTGCTGGCTGTTAGAGGGAATGCAGGTTTAAGGCACTTAACTTCGCCTCCGCACTTAACGTCGCCTTTAACGTCGCCTCCGCACTTAACGTCGCCTCCGTACTTAACGTCACCTCCGTACTTAAGGTCACCTCCGTACTTAATGTCACATCCGTACTTAACGTCACCTCCGTACTTAACGTCACCTCCGTACTTTACGTCACCTCCGTACTTAACGTCACCTCAGTACTTAACGTCACCTCAGTACTTAACGTCACCTCAGTAGTTATTTCAACCCAAACCACAATCTTTTCCTAAACCTAACCAAGTAGTTTCCTGTGACGACGGAAGTTCATTTTGAAAGGTATGTATGCATGTAACGAGCAGAAATTGACACGTATTGGTGGAGAACGTACAGAAAATGAGGAATAACTTTTCGTAAGATCGACGAACTCTTACATGAGAATACGATGCCTGACTCCAGCTCCGTACTTGACACACAGACATGAGAATGTATCAATCATCTCATCTCACTCTCAGAAATACAGCCAATATACAGTAAGCATACTTCCCAAATGTTGAATTTTTACATTTATACTGCAATAATTTAGACTGGTGTGTTTATTCAGATTTCAACAATAGCATAGAAATGGAAATCTCTACATGAATGATGAATATCAAACATATAAAAGCTGTATTTGCAAACATCATACAGTTTCTAAAAATCACTGTGGACATTGGCTCTAAGTTGGATTATTTTTTGGAGAGCTGAAGGAAGCTTGGGTCTGTTGCTCTGCCTTCACAAAACACGCATCTGTGTGGGAAGGGAGCTTATGTGGAGTGTTGCAGTGCTTACACTACCTCTACTTGTTGTATGTATAAATTACAATATATCAACTGTCTTCTAGGAAACTGCTTTTCTTGGGCTACAAGTCTAGTTTCTAATTCCCAAATACATTAAATTAGGTGAAATGCACTAAATTATTTAAGGTACATAATATTGACGTTCAGATGTCAACAACTTTATAATTATCTTGTGAATGAAATTGGCTTTGACACCGTTGGGGTGGAGCTAACAACACTTGAACTCCATCAGGATGGATGCGAGACGACAGAGAGCAGCTGAACAAACACTCTCTCATGTCGTAACTGAAACCCCCAAACTCATGATTCACAAGCACGGATAAAAGACTCGTGTGATTTAATGCAGGCTGGACTTCTGCCAGAGACCAAACAAAGGTCAACTCATTAAAAAGCAACAATATATATGACACTCACATGGTGATTTGGCTTGTTTTGGGTGGACTGAGCAGCAGCCACAGATCAATATGCAGATCCGGCAGCGGGCCGGCTTGTGGACACAGTTGAGCGCTCCCTGGCTGGAGGGGAGGGGTGAGTCGGCACTAGATGGCCTGAAACGGCCAAATGGCCTGTCTGTGACCCGCAGCACATTCCCTCCCATGGTCTGCTGGTCAGGGCATTGGTGTTTTACTGGGCAGGCACAGATACAGAGTGACACGCCTGCACAATGCTGCTCAGACTCATTATGCTGGACAGCGAGGGACAGACAGACTGACCTCGGTGACAACCTGCAGGCTGGAGCGCTCGCTGCAGTAGATTCCCTCACAGTGGGACAGGACAAACACATGTTCTACAGTAATCGACTTACTGACCATGATACCCAGTGAGGATGGACTCTGTGGGGGGAAATCAATGGAAATGTTTATATAGACACTATTTGAAGGGTGGGAATTGTCTATAAATCAATAAACCACAGGATGGACAGTCCCCAAAAGAGTATTGTCTGTGTTGTACGCAGGCTTGGGGAGTAACGGAATACATGGAACAACACATTCTCACTCCCAACTCGTCAAATGCTGCCGCTTGGTCAGGAGACTGACCCACGGGGTACCCTCTTACGTTATTTTTGTCAATATACGCTTCATAGTGCCCTTTCAAAATAAACTTCTGTTTTCACAGAAAGTCAGGTTTAGGCAACACAACCACTTAGGTAGGGTTAAGAAACGGCCTGTTGTTTTTTAATTTCAGCTTCCATGTGAACAGGTTAGAGCAGCCACACTGCCCGCGTGAGCAGCGCGGCTCGGCTGCGTGTCAGCTCTTCTATAGATTCTAGGTCTCGCCTATTTTTTCCATGAGCCGTGCGGTTCACAACAACAACATACAGTGAAAATGATTGTTTGACAGTATATTGACATCATATTAGCAACATTACTAAAGTTTCAATGTCTATATCTGTAGAATATGTCATGGACATGAAAAAAAGTAAAGATTTATTTAAATTAACACGTACTGCTTTCATTTCAAAATAAAAGCCCTCAAGCATTTTTTTCTGTGAATGGAATTCCTTCATTTGTTAACACAAGGCTATTATTCTGAAACATTTGCAGGACAGTGTTGTAGAACATGCAGTGACTTGCACGGCTCTATGAATGAATAAAGTACGTGGTTTTAATTGTGGATTATTACTATTATTTACAATTACCACACATTTCTTAACCTTTCTCTGTCTAAAATAAATATAAATGATATTTATAATGAAATAAAAATGGCCATTATGAAAGGCAGACTCTATGTAGAAAGAAAGGGCTGACAGCAAGAGCACAAACGCTGCCAGTGTGGACACCACACGTGTGAGAAACGCAGCGGTTCAGCGAAGCAGCCGCCACGCGCTGCTGACATTCCCTGTGTGGCCCGCGTGTAACACCGGTCTCCTGGTTGAAAATCTTGTGTTTGGTTGACCCATCCACCGGACAGAAGATCTCATCAAGGACATCATTTCCACCTGAAGTCGTGATGAAACACATGACTGCGTGAGCAGAAAAAGAAGATTAAGAGTTTCTTCGTTAAACAGAGTTCAGCTTCAGCTCCATCAGATGAATAATCACCAGCATGTCATGAGTTAAGTTTGTTTTTGATGAAAAAGGGGCACCAGGCTGTTGCTCCAACCAGGGTTAATGGACAGGAAGGTCAAAATCCCTGCGTTGGCTGGATGATTTTATGGTGGTGTTTCAGGCTATCCCTGGGTAATGCAACCCTGGCACCGGGGCCTCAAGTAGGAATCCGGGGATCTGGACACAGCTGATATGAATCAACGACGCATCAGACAGGACTGCTGAGATCAGACCTCACTTCTCAGAATCTGACCAAGGAATAATTCTGAGAGCCGCGCATCATGCGACATGCTCCGTTTGTCTCTCCAGCTTGCTCTGTCTTGCACGGTTGCGTTCGGAATGTAGTATTTTTTTCATGTAGGGTTAGAATAACAGTGATTTCAGCCTCGGAGTGATTACAGCTCTGGGTCCACCACAAGCCTGCTGCATCTCAGTCAGCCGTAAGGCCTGACTGTAAGAGAGAGACTGCAGGACAGAGATGGGAGACGAAAGCATAGAATATCCTTATCAACAGCACTGATGTCTATCACTGACTGGACCACGTCCAAACATACGCAAAAGCTATTATAGTCCACAAAACCGAAGCAGAAAGCTAACAATGAAAACAAAAGCATGTTGGTATTAGAATTAAACAAAACCATCAGGAGTCGCAAGTAGACATTGCTTCTTTTGAAGAGGTTGGGAAGCACTGCTGTAAATTCTCAAAACGTTGCCAGGGTATATTTGAAATAGGCTATTATTAGAGACAGGTCTCTAATGAGTCTGGTGTTCCAATCACTTTTCCTCTAGTGCCCCCAGAGAGTTAGGTCTACTTGTCCATTGAAAATGCCTCAATATCTACTTGATGGATTGGCTCAAAGTTTTTGTACAGTCATGGTTCCCAAATGGCTTAGATCGCTAAATAACGCTACAAACTTACGCTAAATTTTGGCGAGGAAAAACTGGCGTGGCGATTTTCAAAGGGGTCCCTTGACCTTTGACCTCAAGATATGTGAATGAAAATGGGTTTGATGGGTCCCAAGAGTCTCCCCTTTACAGACATGCCCACTTTATGATAATCACATGCAGTTTGGGGCAGTTTTTCGAATGCTGTATAAATGTGTTATTTCCGTCTATTCTAAAATGGTGTATTTGAATATTTCTGCACACTGGGGTCACTAAACAGTCTTGGGATTACATCATTTGGGTATCACTGTAAAGCTGAGACTCTTGTGGATCCAATGAACCCAAATGTATTTATGTGTGATAACGTTGGCCCCACACCACTTGGATGTTCTACTGTATCTCCCCCTAAACATCCTTTGTTCCCCCCTAAAAAAGACAAAAAGGGGTTGATTGTGTCTCCTAGCAACCACCATAACAGCTTGTGTTGACTGAAAATGATGTTGGGGGGGCAGATACGTTACTCGCTACTGATTAAAATCATTAGGATATTAGGCTGATCTAGATATTATTACGAATCGTTGAACCTTGCTGGTACGCACAAAATAAATCGAACCTGAAATTAAAAAAAAAAATTAACTGATTTTTTGGGGTTCCTTGCGCCAAGATATAACTCAGATATTATTTCTGCATCTCACACACAGTATCAAACTTACAGTAAGGTTGGGGACAGTGTGAGGCAACACCTGGGTTGAGAGAATGCTTCACCTTGTGTTGTTGCCATCCTAACCTGATATTTGTGTCAAAAGAAAGAGACAATGCAGTGCATTTAGCTGAGCCAATCTTTTCCATTTCATTTTTAAGTGTCCTACTGGGTTTTCTCACAAGGTACTGAAGGTGCAATTCTCTTCTACTGTGTGTAATTTGGCTGAGTATTGTGGGGGCTATGTGAAAGCTTGATAGGATGTGGTGGGAGGAGGCTATAGAGCAAATGAATTAACTCCCAGCCACCCAGGAGCGTCCTTTGTGCTCTCGTCTCCAAGGACACCTGACTTATATTTGGCAAACAAATAGCCATCTCACACAATAATGGGAAATAAATGAAGTTCCTGATGAGAGGAAAAAAAGATTTCCCTTTTGGGGACACAGAAATACAAAGAGTTGGAGAATGAATGGCAGCTTTGTGTTCTGTTAAGGACACGTTGAACCCCCTCGGCATTAAAGAGTAAGCCACTCTTTCAGAAAAGTGACAGAAGATGCTAAAATGATTACCGTGCACATTCAATTTGCGTGTTTTCAACTGATTTGCTTGTCATACTGCTGGGACTTCGGCGATTTGTGCCCATCACAACGTTAATTAATATCCAAGTTTAACACAAACTGTAGGAGCGACACAATGCTGGAGACTGGCCAGGATCAATAAATGAGGCTATCGTCTCAGAGATGGTTTGTTTACAGTATTTATCATAATGTTACAAAAGATTATTAAGCTTCAAATGCTAGCCCTTTTTAAAAATGGTATACCACAGAAAAACAAATAATCTGGAAATGGGTGACCAACACCGTTGGAGCCAGAATTATCTGCTACAAAATCCTATTTAATTTATATTAGACACATTATATTAGACATATACCACATTTTGTTATTGAATACACTAAAGAAATGAGAATTTTTAAGAATTTATAAAATCACATAAATGAAAAAAAGTGAGAAAGAACCCCCTTTTCATCAGGACTTGAACTGGACTGGAAATACATCCATAACTACAAAACCAAACTAACTGCTTTGTCAATTACTAGGGCTGTCAATCCATACAAATATTTAATTGTACATTTTTTATCCGTTCAAAATGTACCTTAAAAGGGACATTTGTCACATATTTAATACTCTTATCAACATGGGAGTGGGCAAATATGCTGCTCTATGCAAATGTACGTATATATTTATTATTGTAATAAAGAAATATCTTATCTTAACAACACAAAACAATGACAAATATTGCCCAGAAACCCTCACAGGTACTGCATTTAGCATAAAAAATATGCACAAATCACAACATGGTAAACTGCAGCCCAACAGGCAACAACAGCTGTCAGTGTGTCAGTGTGCTGACTTGACTATGACTTGCCCCCAAACTGTATGTGATTATCATAAAGTTAAACTTTTTTTAGTAACCAGAGGAGTCGCCCCCTGCTGGCTGTTATAAAGAATGCAGGTTTAAGGCACTTCAGCATTGGCTCACTTCTCAGAAAGGAGAAGTTGCCGCCTGGTTAAAACCAGTGTCTCTAGAGGATTGGGGAAAATGTTCTCCAGTGATGTAAAATATACAAGTGAATTGGTTAAAACATGCAAAACCACTTCCTCTTCTCTGTATCATTTTGTATGACATGATCACAGACCACCCAGGGTGGTAAACATGCTGCCAATGTGTGCTTCATAACGCTGTTAGACTAATGGTGTCAAAGACATAAAAGGGGGAGTTGAGGAGAAAAGTGGGCATTGGAGGGGTGGGGGGGTGCACACGCTGCTCAGCTGTCCAACACAAAACAACAAAGGCAATGTAAACATTCGGCTCCGGCAATAATGACATTAATGCAGGCTTTCTAAAGTTAGAGCCCAGCTTGGAACGATGGTAACGTCTGCCTGTGTACAAGCTTATTATCTGTTACCACCCCTCCAAACCCCTGACACATGCTTATGTATAGCATGTCTGGCTAGGATGAGAGAGGAGATTGAGGGGTGCTAGTATCCATTGATAGGACACATCTCGAGTTCTTTATTTGATTGTTCCTCACTCCTACCTCCTTGCCTGGAAACCAAGGAAGCAAGGAGAGATTCCCAGAAGAGCCATGGGCTTGGCTACACAAGGCCAGCTTTACCAGATAGACACAAAGCGCTTTATTAAAAACTTGTCAATGATCGGACGATGCAGCTGATTTTAACAGCTCTGAAACTGCATCACAGAATCACTGCAGTTTTATAACAGGACAAATAACAGATTAAACACATTTGTATTAGATTGACATTTTAGATTTGATTTGTTTTCTGATTCACCATCTGAATTAACAAAAGAACCACCGATGACTACGTTTATTTTTTGCTGACTTTGTCAGAAATCTGTAAATTCAATGACATGTTTATTACAGAGGCCATAGTTGAAGGTGTTGTTGTACTGACAGTGTGTATATGGACAAATACAAACCTCAAAACTAGGGTTGTCAAAGTTAACGCGATAATAACACGTTATTATTTATACAATTTGTTTTAATGCCACTAATTTCTTTAACGCATTAACGTAACTTGCGATTTTTAGGTTGCATTGGGCTCAGTTTTAAAGATAGTGAATATAAAAATCTAAGGAATCCATTGTCACCAACCAGGTCATACTAGCTTGTCGAGAAGGAGGCTAAATAACGCTATGAAGTTAAGCTAAAGTTTGGAGAGGAAAAACTGGCACGGCCATTTTCAAAGGGGTCCGCTGACCTCTGACCTCAAGATATGTGAATGAAAATGGGTTCTCAAAAATACCCACGAGTCTCCCCTTTAGAGACATGCCCACTTTATGATAATCACATGCAGTTTGGGGCAAGTCATAGTCAAGTCAGCACACTGACACACTGACAGCTGTTGTTGCCTATTGTAAATGCAGTACCTGTGAGGGTTTCTGGACAATATCTGTCATTGTTTTGTGTTGTTAATTGATTTCTAATAATGAATATATATTTGCATAAAGCAGCATATTTGCCCACTCCCATGTTGATAAGAGTATTAAATACTTACAAATCTGCCTTTAAGGTACATTTTGAAAAGATAAAAAATGTGTGATTCATTTGCGATGAAATATGTTAATCGATTGACAGCCCTAGTAAAAACATCAAAAGTTGCTACCTTGTTAAAACCGACTGAGAGCTGATCCAGCTGTACGGTACTACAATTCAGAGGAATTTCATTTTTCTAAGAATGTGTTTCCTTGAATTCCTTTGTCCTTGAATCTTTAATAGGAGGGATTAAGATGCAAGTGAGTGAATATGGATGCAATTAAGAGAATTGGCTATGTACCCATAGTTTAGTTTCACTGATGCAACAATGCAACCTTCCCCACCCCCCACCCTCCACACACACATTTGTTGTTTACTGTGGGTCAAGTTCACATTCATTTTCATTGGAAAAGACGAGCAGCTTGGTTTGCCTGCTGGCATTTGAGCATGTACGTGTGTGTGCAGGCTCATGTGGTGGCTCAGGTAATGCATCAGACAGAGATGAGCTTGTCTATGGAAGGTTGGGGGTTTACGCTTGAGAGAGGGACATAATGCTGATGATGAAATGGAGGCTTTAAAAAGAGTGAGAGTGAGGCTGCTGGCTCTGATAGCTGTGGCTCGCTGACAGCCAGGGCTTACACTGCAAAACCGTACAGAGTCGCTGACTCTCTGCTCGACACACTGACCGCCTGACAGACAGAGAGAGAGAGAGAGAGAGAGAGAGAGAGAGAGAGAGAGAGAGAGAGAGAGAGAGGGAGAGGGCAGGGGTCTTCTGAACAGGCATTAAAGGGATAGTTTGGTGTTTTGAAGTGGGGTTGTATGAGGTACTTATCCATAGTCAGTGTATTACTTACAAAATATTCTAAATATAGCGTACACTTAAACTGATATTGATTTTTTTAGGTGTCTAAAATCTGTTTTGCTGCTGCCCCCGTCCACAGCAGTACATTGCTGTGCCGATATATTTGTCTGCTTCTCCAAACTGGGGGCGTGCTGACCATCACCTACTGTAGGTAATACACTGACTTAGTATCTCATACAACCCCAATTCAAAACAACCGAACTATCCCTTTAAGGTCTGTCAAAGGGTTGCCATGTTGCGCTCTTGCCAAATTTCCACTGCATGGAACCAATCGTTTTTGGTTTTCCATTGGTTGGTCCAAAAGTTGTGGATAGTACCTGGTACTTTTTCTGGTACCACCTCGGTGGAGGTTCCAAGCGAGCTGAGCCAATACTAGAAGGTGGAGTTAAAACATTGCAGTCCACGGATTGGTCAGAGAGAATCATCACTTTATGCGACACGAGACATCCTGCACAAACCCGGCAGGTTTCAAATAGCCAAGTTACCATCGACCGCAAATTTTTTTATTCACTTGACCCAGATTTTAAAAAAAAATGGCAGCCCGCAAAACCACACCGTGATCAATTGACGAATTACAGACGTTCCTCTGTTTGGTCGCCGATGAAAGGATCCAGCGAGAGAAAACACTGTGGTTGTGTCGAGTCGAAGATCATGTCACGGCAGTTTCACACGCCGTTGCTAAAATGCCGATCAGCTGAGAATCTGGCCTACTGGAGCGACCTCTAGCTTGCCTGGTAGAGCGTGCGCCCCATGTAGGCTGAGTCCCCTGTCATTCTCAAACTACACTAATAAAGATAATAAAAGCCCTAAAAATTAATCTTACAAAACTTATCCCACCTAAACTGATGGGGTTCTGTCTGCAGTGGAAAAACAAAATCGAGAAAAGTAGCTGGTACCAAAAGCAAGTCAGGTCGAGTTGAGCCAAACCATGCAGTTAAAATTCGGCATATGTGAGCATGTTTTTTTTTTGCAGGGTTCATACAGTACAGTGCTCGTTACAGACACTAAAAAGTATCATGTGCATAATAATCAATCATTTCAATCTGTAACTTTGCACATGTTCCCTCTGTGGTAGTAAAAAGCTGAAACTCTGTTGGACATACAGCACAGATAGTGGAGTAGCTGTGGAGAGTTGTGTGGAAGGATGCCATGTATTTAAATCAAGTACAGATCTGACAGACGCCTCGACTACAAAGTTGTGACAGTGCTGAGCTTATGCTGCTGGTTTTAATGTGTGAAAACACAAACATGTTGTGAGGCTCATCTCTGCCATCACTCTGGCGCTGGTTTAAACAGACTCTTACTGGCTCTGTCAAGCAGAAGAAGTGCAACTAGACACGCCAGTCAGCATTTCCCGATAGTGAACGGTATGGAGAGCCAGATGTATTTTACTCCAGCATACAAATGGAAATATCGATTTATCAATTAAAAACAACACATATACCAGCTTTGACGGCAACAACAGTGTTGCATCGTTGCAAAGAGGAAGTTGCTGCTCTACCTCCTCTGCCTCCCTCAGGCTTCTACGTGTCAATGTGTTTCACTTCTTCTTCCACAGTACCTTCTCTCTCTTACATGGCACAAAGCAACAACCATTTGTACTCAAAAGTAAGCAAGTAGATAGCCCGTAGTGGACTTTCTCGCTTTTTATACCACGCAACTTTCAATAATGTTATGAGATGTATATGTATGAGACATCATTTTTAGTAGACACGGCTGTTTAAATTAAAATCATAAAACATGTTAAAAATATACCTTCAACTAGAATGGCACTCGGAGAGCGCAGACCTCCGCCTACGCGTGATTTTACAAACAGATCACAGCTCACAGCTGGCGGTACCGTGAGTTGGTCGGCTTATTATTAACACGGTGTGTCTCCGTGTAACGTATCAGCGGATGCCTCTCTCATTCAGCAGCCTTGTTATGTCTGTATAACGTTACACTACGTTGTCGCTCATCCTGTCAGCTACAGCTTTGTTCTTTCTCACCGCGGACGGACAGCAGCTTCCGCACACACATCCACACCATGGATGTATTAAGATCCACACCATATCTCTCTGCTCGAAGAAGGAGGAAGAAGGCGGGGTCATGCATCATCAATGCGTCATCAGTTACACTGCGCATGTGTTATACCCTGTGGTCTTAATGCATGGGCTGATCGGAATTCTTAAAAAAATTCCTGAATCCAGATCATGATCGGCACCAAAATCTTGTTCATTGTGCCACACCCCACCCCTCCAAAAATTTCATTCAAATCCATCGCAGACTTTTGGAGTAATCCTGCTAACAGACAAACAAACAAACAAACCAACCAACGCCGGTGAAAACATAACCTCCTTCCTAGGCCTTCGGCCTTGGCGGAGATAATTATGTTGCATTACCTTGACCTGACAGCTCTTTGACAAAACATAATTTAGCACAGTTCAGAAAATGTGTGTAACCACGAGCGAGTCAGATTTGCTGCTGGATATGACGTCCAATGGGGTTGCTGTGATACAGAACCACCTCCATCTAGGTGACCATCACCTCTAACAGAGTACTGCTAAACCTACCTAGCTGTCCGCCACTGTGATTTCAGACTCATTCACAGTACCGCCGCGCTACTTATCTCTCTTCTACCGCTCGCCCGGTCTCTCTCTCTTTTTCTCTCTATCTGGAAGCAGACAGCAGAGCCTAACTTTACTTTTTATGTTACCACGCAAAGAGAAATGCTCTCCCCTCGTCCTAAATCGATACTAGAGTAGTTTTTTGTTTTATGAAAGAAGCGGTACAGTTGAAGCAACCACGCAGTGTGTGTGTGTGTGTTTCACCAATCGTTGTCAGCCATCCCCACAAACTCCACCCAAACGTTCTGGGTACTTTCAGAAAGTACTACCCTCTGACCAGGGCCTTTTTTGGGGGGTAAAAAGGCCCTTGAAAATGTCCCCAGAACTTCATTTAGACCCTTGTCCCTGCAATCGAAACGCAATGAGTTTCTCAAAAGGTTCTTAGTTCCGGGGGAAAGTTCCTGCGGTGGAAACAGGGCTTTTCCTATATTTATTAGGTGTTGTTTTACCAGAAATAATTACTTGATTACTGTTTGACATGTAACGTTTAAATTAACGTTAACTTGTAGCAGTCAGCTGTGAAATCGGTGGCGATAGGTTCTGTGCCTCCCGGCCGGGTTTGGGTCCGACATTTCTCGGTTCTACATGGGTCCAGGTGACAGCTTCCAAATAAAAGACGGGTCAGGTTAGGTTCCGGATAATACATTTCCGTGTCTTTTTGGGTTTGGGTGGACCCCTTGAAGACCTCTACCTTGATAATGTAATTTGAAACCAAATGGCCAGTTTTCTAAGAAATTTGGACATTCATTGTCGCCAGGGGATTAACCCTAATAACCAAGGTGAGCCTAAGACCGTTCAATCAGGTCAAAATATAAAGTTGCACACAAGATGTCTCATAATGTCACAATTTGACGAATACATTCATATTCCCAAGAGGATAGAACCTTGATTATAATGACCACATGACCTCTCCTGGAAATCCTCTTGGATGTAATGAACTTTGAGGCCTGTAGGGGACACCAGCAACACATTTAGTCTAATAATTACTTTAATTTATTGTTTGCATGTCTGGATTACAGAAGTTTGTAGACTCAGTACCAGCGATGCCGAATGCCTTGATTATTTTTCATTTAACCGAAAGGAGACTGGAGTATTTAAAATGAAGGAAAAATGACACTGCATCAGGCACTCTGTGGAATGTTTGTTCTTCCGCTGCTTACTCTGAATAATTCAGCTGCATTTACAAACGGGCCATGTTTCTCGGTCACAGCGGGATATTTGCCCTTAAATGAGTCAGGACGTTATTGTGGCAGCGCACAAAGGACCTCCCGCTGAGAGCAGCAGCCATTAGATGAACCATACGACATCATTATTCGAGGCCGAAAAATCATGTTCTTTGCCGGGGCATAATCTGAAGAATCTTAAGACCCCCTATTAAACTGCTGGATGCTTCCACAGTGAAACAGTCACCATTGTGGTGAGGAGGGTCCTGATGTTAGCCGACATTCCAGATCTTGAGCTGTCTGAGGGGTGATGGGAGAAGCCCCGAGGGGCCTGGCTGAAGCAGAGGACAGTGCGTGAGATTTCACCCCGTTCCCAGCTCACACAAATTGCCCCTGATACTTGGACAAAGAGCAGATCTGATGTTAGACAGACAGCCAGTGTGGCAAAGACAAGTACAACTTCAGCTAGTTAGACTGAGCATTGTCATGTGGGGTTCAGGGACTTTAGGGATCTCTCAGGAGATCCCAGGAGGTCAGGAAAAGTTTATTACACTGTTTTTTTTTTTCAGAGTGCAATAGTTTAAGGCTGGCGTTCTCCCAACAAAGTATCAGGTTTTCGGTGAAGTCTGGGTCTCACGGGGAAATCTCTGCCACTCGTCTGAGTCCATATGTGTCATGTATTGCTACATGAGTAGATACACGATGCCCAGTGGTAAGAACAAAAGAGACAAACTAACGGTCATAAATGGATGGAATAAAGCAAGGAGATAGCTTCGGGTCTTAAATTTAGGGTTAGGGTCTCAGTTTCAGGCCTACACAGAAGTCTAGCTACATGTACCTGATGAACTGAGTGTAAACACTAGGAGGTAATTCAGTTCAGACTTTATAAATCTGATGTCCAATGTGATGGATTACTTTATTTAAACCTGCATTAATTGATTTTTTTGGGCACTTTTTTGGCAAGAAGCTGTAAACACAACATTGACATATTCATTTATAAATTTCCTGTGGCAAATGTTTTTTCGGCAAACAATGACTTATTTTTTTTTACATCAAGCAGACATAGAGGAATATTAGCATTCATTTGGATAGTTAGAAAAAAGTGACTATTGACCTTTTGTAAGTCCCGCCCCTCAAATGCAGACTGGCCAATCATAGCGCAGCATCGGCCAGCTCCGACCAGGGTCTGCCTATCCTCGCTCTGCTCCACAGACTCTCATGCAATCGTTTACTTCATTTTCAGGCTGGTTTTGTGGATTTTGCGCTTGCGTCATGGTTAAACATTGTTTAATAGTGATACACGTTACCCAGAGAGGTTGGAAGGAGATAGACTTTTCTAAAACTATAAGTTTTGACATAAAAACCTGTGGGGCTAACATTAGCAGAGTACAGCACATTGTTAAATAGTAGGGCTGTCAAAGTTAAGCCCAAAATTGGCTTGATTCTCATGTCGTGTGTACCCAGCATTAAAGAAACCACTAAGATGTTAATGCATACTTAGTCAAGCTGTGACTGTGAATGCAGCTTTCTTTTAAAGCAGTGAAAACGTCAATGAACCAAATGGAATTCATATCTGTCAGTCACATTACCACAGAAGCCCAAAGAAACGTCATGGGGAAATGTGTCTTCAAAGCCTTCTGTGTGCAATGTAAAGTCATCAGATGGGAGTCCTGGAAGCTGTTCTTGAGTCAAGAGTTTACAAATCTGCCTGTGTCATGCTTTTCAGCAGCCACGTCTACCAGCGACCTGCCAAACTGGAAAACCAGCGAACGGCAGATGCCAAGCGGAGCCTCTGAGCGCAGCAGTTTTGAGACATTTTCGGAGAGGGGAAATAAGAACAGTGAACTCTATTTCACCCTTTACTTCATCTGGTCATCTGAGGACACGGAGACTATGCTTTGCAGAACTGTATCGAAGACATTTTGATAAAGAAGTCCTTTACGGCTCATGGCCTCTGGAGAATGGCTCCAAATCATGGACTGACATTCCTGGTTATGACATGATTACTTTGGCATCCATCCATTACAATTACAGAGAAGGGGGGTGGGTTGGTAGCAGCCTGGCCAGCTACACTACAGAGTATTAAAAGACGTATAAACGCTAATTGTTAAAAGCAGAGCAGTAAAAGAAATGCTAGTGAGCAGGCTGGACGAGAAATGTGCTGAGTGTCTTCTTAGTTTCTCTTCAAGACAACGTACAGTATGTCATTTTGGAAAGCACCATTAGACACCAGAAATAGCAGCCATTGGTCAGTCCAGCTGTTGATGACTGTATCCCCCTGACAGTAAAGAACAGATTAAGAGGAAATAAGCTCTAATGGCTGCAAGGTCTGCTGGTGATTTTCTTTAGTTTTGTTCTGAAGCCACATTAGTCAGAGAATTGTATCAAAGTCGAGGACAATTTCCATGCTTGTGGGTGCTCCAGAGCAATTTCCATGACTCCAGATCTGCTTTCTCTCTTCAATATCTCAGAGAATGTAGATACCACGGAGAGCACACACACATGCACACTTTCTTCTGGAGGCCCAGCAGAGAAAGTGGTTCTCCAGATTTGTTCGGAGTTTTACTGCTCGATAGTAGCTCACTTCTACGTCCATACTGATGCTCTCAGCGAAAACCACTCAACCTGTCAGTTGTTCAGTATCTGCTCTCCAAAGGTTTCATTTTAAAGCATCTGTCCAAAATGGCAGAACATTTACTGCCTGCATGTGAAGCTGTCATGATGCATTGCATACACATTTTACTGTATTTTTCCTCGTCCAGAAACATTTTACAGCCAGTCATCCTTAAAGACAGACCTTTTGATGTCAGGTTTTGGTGGCAAGCTATCGATGGGGGCTGATAACAATCAATCAATGCTGCTTTAAGGACCTTAATCTGAAGCACCACATATGTTAAAGGAGGTGAGGGACTTTCTCATTATCATTTCCCCAAAATGCTTTTCCAAGCCTTCTCTGACTTCCAAGCTGGCTTTTTTAACCTCTATCTAGTATTAATTTCGTTAACGAAAACTATGTCTTATTATGTTGGGCAATAATGCAATGCAACTTTTTTTTCCATGACTGAGACAAGACAATGACGAGACGGCACCAAGGTCATTAAAAATTAACTGTGACTATATCAACATATTATCTTTGACGAAAAAAGACGAGACTAAAAAGTAGTTTAAACTTTACCAAAATCTCTATTTTCGTTGTCAAAAAAAGAGTGAGTTGGGTCTCCGTTGGAAAAACAATAGACACACGGTGCCATGCCATTGTTCTGACGGCCCATTATTCTGAAACCCCAATAGTCCAAGAAATGTCCCATTGGACCGAAAGCCAATTTGTCCGACAGTCCGTTATTCTGAAAACAAAAGGCTATTGTTCCAAAGGTCCATTGCTCTGAAAATTCAAATCAGGAAGGTCCGATGACATCATTCTGCAGAATAATTAGCCATGTGCTTCTGTTCGTTGCAGGGAGAGTGTGTACTTTCGGAGCAATGGGACTTCAGAAAAATGGGCGTTCGTTTTCGGGATAATGGGCTGATGGACAAATGGGCTTTTGGTCCAATGGGACATTTTTTCAGACTATTGGGGTTTCGGAATAATGGGCCGTCGGAACAATGGCCAGTCCCCAGAAACACACCGGCAGCACACAGTGGGTACATTCAAGAGGACTTACTTCATGATGGGTACGCACTACATGAGAATCAAGCTGATTTAGTCAACTAAAACTTGACTTAAAAAAAGGAGGTTGACTAGATATGATAAAAACTAACAAGGACATTTGACACAGGACTAAGACTAAATAAAAAAATAGCTGACAAAATGAACACTATAGGATACCTCCATTCCACATGAAAGCTAATACTGCAACTAACCATCATGAGGGAAAACTATGTTCCTATCAGAGTGTCCAGCACCCAACTGTGATATGAGTGATAAAATGCATCATTTCTGGTCAGTAACATTTTAAAGTGAGATTTTTGTTGCTGAGGCATTATACAGAGGGCTGCACCTCAGGCCATTTTACGATGAGAGGGAGGGAAATCTAATGTCCAGAGCCACCTGCCAGTGGAATCTGGCTGAGGTAGATAAGAGCTGCTGGACTGTAATCTAACTCTCCAGCACTGACAGCCATACAAGCCAATGCACTTTGTGCCTAATAAAGCTCCAATTGTCCAAGCAAGCATTTGTTACCCCTTCAGCAACGGTGAAAACAAGTCCAACCTGCATGAACATGCATACATACAGATAATGTGTGTGGACTCAAAGTGTAGATTATCTTTGGACATACAGTATTCTGTATGTACAAGAGGTCAACAACCTTCATTTTCACAACTACAAAGCTTATAGTGCATGCCTGAAATGAATGGTTTGTTTTCTTGGATCCAAACCATGGTGGAAATACTAAAAACTGGTAAAAACTTAGTTAATTTACCATTTATTAATGATGGTTATTATAAAGTGTTAGCTGAAAATTTTAGATGTACATTTTTACCCCTAACTTTATGTTTGGTTTAGCCTATTCTGGCATCTGTGAGTCAAAGGGGTCAAAGCAAATCTGATGTTTAACCTCGGCAAAGCATGATGGATTTGTCTCCACTTGCACTGAACTGGTCCTTGTTTTATTGGTCGTGCCAGGTAAGAGTACAAACATTAATAAACGCTGAATATGAGCTTGCATGTAACCAAAGATTTCAATCTCTTCCTGACTCCAAGTTTGCTCTCAGTTTATTTTGTTTCTTCTGATCTTGCTCTCCTGGCTATCAAATGTTGACATCTATTTCCTTATGCCAACATAATTACATGTTTTAGGATCAGTACACACACGTGGTTCGTATTGCATTCTCACTAACTGAATCTGCTGTGTTGTTGCTGGGGAAACGGCAGAAAGGCTCCTTAGTTCTGATTGCATTGTACCCACCTGGCCAAAGAAAACTAAATAAAGAAACAAATGTTCCAGATTTTGAAGAAACCGCTCACTCAACATTATTGGTATGAGCTTGTCCTCAGCAGTATGTTGTATTATGCCTCTAGTGAAACTCCTCTTGACTTGCACAAACAGTAAGAGTTCATGATAGCCCCAGTTGTACCTTTAGGGATGGAATCTGAGAGATGCAAATTGGCTATGTGTTTTCTCACACTCTCTCTGTTTCATAAGACAGTTTGAGCATAATATTACTGCTTTCTTTACCATCAGTGGATTTGCTCTTCAAATCTAGTTCACAGTTTAAAATGACATATAGTTTTAGTCAGGCTTCACAATGAGGTTTTAAGTTTTGGTGATATTTTTCTGGTGTGATGGCAGTGTTGCTATAATCACAACTAGAGAAACGGAACAGCCTTTTAAATGTGCACTTGTGATTAGAATGTGAGCTGTCACTCCCTTTATCATCAACACTGTAACCTCCTCACATACTGTTGACAATGTTGGTTCATATTTTAAATGTTTTAAACAAAAATTCTGTCCAGATCTCACTTATTGCACCATAAAGACCTACTCTCTAAAGAAAGAGGGTGTTGTGAGTCAATTTGTTTTAATGGGGAATATTTCAGTAAAAAAATGAAAGTTTATTGGTTAACAAAATAAGGCCGTCAATGGATTCAAATATTTAATCGTGATTAATCACATGATTGCCCATAGTTAATCAAGATTAATCGCACATTTTTTATCTGTTCAAATTAAAGGGAGATTTATCAAGTATTTAATACTCTTATCAATGAGGAAGTGGGCAAACATTATGTTTTATGCAAATGAATGTATATATTTATTATTGGAAATCAATTAACAACACCAAAACAGTGACAACTATTGTCCAGAAACCCTCACAGGTACTGCATTTAGCATCAAAAATATGCTCAAATCATATCATGGTACACTGCAGCCCAACAGGCAACAACAGCTGTCAGTGTGTCAGTGTGTTGACTTGACTATGACTTGCCCCAAACTGCATGTGATTATCATAAAGTGGGCATGTCTGTAGAGGGGAGACTCGTGGGTACCCATAGAACCCATTTACATTCACATATCTGGAGGTCAGAGGTCAAGGGACCCCTTTGAAAATGGCCATGACAGTTTTTTCCTCGCCAAAATTTAGCCAAAAATGTTGCGTAACTTTGTAGCGTTATTTAGCCTCCTTTGCGACAAGCCAGTATGACATGGTTGGTACCAATGGATTCATTTGGTTTCTTAGTTTCATATGATGCTCTAAAACTGAGCCCGCTACAACCTAAAAATCGCAAGTTGCGTTAATGCGTTAACATTGACAGCCCTAGCTGAAATAATTAATTATTTAAAGGTACAGTGTGTAGGATTTGTTGGCAGCTAGTGGTGTGGTTGCAGATTGCAACCAACTGAGTACCCCTCCGCTCACAGTGTTTGGTTTGTCCGTTCTGGGCTACTGTAGAAACATGGTGGAGCAACATGGCAGACTCCGTGAAGAGGATCCGCTCCCTATGTAGATATGAAGGACTCATTCTAAGCTAACGAAAACTAACTATCTTGATCAATTTTGAATCAATTAATCATTAGTCTTTCATACGTTTAGTCTTCCAAACGTTTTATGGTTAATGTGAGGGTTTGCTGCTTTTCCCTGTTTTATATAACAGTGAATTGAATGTCTTTGGGTTTTAAGCTGTTGGTCCAACAAAACAAGCAATTTAAAAATATTACTTTTGGCTCTTTTGATGGTCAATTTTTCATTACTTCCTGATATTTTAAAGACAAAACAACAACAAAATGAATCAATAATGAGAATAATCATTAGTTGCAGCACTAGTTTGCTGGCATTACGGCAACTGGCTGCACTAGAAAGACAAACTCAGCCATGAGGGTAAAGCAACAGCTCTGGCAGGATTTAAAGCCTCCAATCAGACATATCCTCTCCGTAACACTCTGGCCATCAGGGCAGGTCATCGGCCGTCCTGCCCAGGATGCAGAGTGCCAGCCAGACAATGACTCACACTTTGGCACCAGTCATTAGCCTGTCACCAGGGTCTCAGAGTGTTGTCAGTAATGACAGGGCTGGGCAGAGCATGCACGATGGCTGTCTCCCCACACACACAAGACCCTCTCAAGAGGCCTGTAATTCACTCAACCTTTTATTTTGGTGGTGTGTGATTTGCAGAGTTTAGAGTAGATCTGGTACAAGTAGCACAAGGCCCCAACGCCTGCAGACTTGGCCACTAAACTAAACCAGAAATCATGGAAGCGCTGCTCTGCTCATCACCATATAAAAATAAATGAGGCCAGCACTTTGCTAAAGGGTTACTGATTACAAAATACAACATTTTCCCTGACATGTGCTGCCATGCTGATACAATGGGGATGGGTTCAATCCAATTTATGTTTCTCAAAGTATCTAAAAAACAGTTTAAACCTCAACAGCAACATGTCTTTCCAGACACATTCCACCAACCTCACTGTGGACAGTTGTTTTCACTGGAACTATTTTCTACAGAAGAAGTAGTCCCAAATAAAACGATGGGTCTCTTGGATGGCAATGTTGGACAGCCCATACCTATTGGTCAATCCCCCACTTTGGTCCAGATTGAAATATCTCTATAAACATTGGATGGATTGCCATGAAACTTGGTACAGTTATTAATGGTCACCAGAGGATGAATCCTAAGTGACGCATGAAGCCAAAATGGCTCGACGGACGGTTATAAAATGATGTTTTGCACTGCTTCCACATCTACAGTATGGGCCCATAGAGCAGGCGCAATAGTGTTTCCTTTAACCCCGCCTCCCTGCTGCTCGGCTTCGGACTCGTTCATATGAACGGAGGAAGGAAAATAACTCTGGATTCAGCGATTAGTGCATTTTACCAGGGAAGTTGATTTAACTAAAAAAAAATTACCCGCTGATTAAGGGACGTCTCTTTCCCAATGTACTGTAAGTCTATGGAAAAAAGTATTTTTGGGCCGCATGGCATCACGTGACGGACGCGGAAGTTGTAATTCCACCGTTTGGCCACTACGAAAATTGGCTTAAAAGCCCGGCGCTCTTCCTGGGGGGGTTGGTTAATGTCCCACGCAGGATGAATAACTTGGTGGTTTTCCTACTTTGCATAGCACCATCATGGCGTCAGTTTTCCGATTTGTCCAGTTCTTTTCTTTCAAATACGTGCAAAACTAAAACCTGTAGGCTTACTTCATGTTTAGCGCTAATCACAAATGTTAACATACTAACAACTATCAGCATGATAACATTGCCATTCTGAGCCAATCAGCCATGCTGACATTACCATTCAGCTCAAAGCACCACTGTGCCAATACAGTCTCAGGGAACAGCTTGCGTGACTTTAGACTCTTAATCTCATTATATTTTGGTTGAAGTGACCCCTTTAAACGGGTACATTGAGCTAATTACCAAAAAAGTTACAAATGACCTAAGAACACATTCATTCTCATTTCACATGCCACTTTTGGCCCTGCTAGCATGGCCATGGCTCTAGGGACGGCAATGTCGGGTAGTCAATACACCACTTTGGTCAAGGACAAAATATTTCGACAACTATTTATTGGATTGCCTTGAAATTTGGTACAGACATTAATGGTCCCCAGAGGATAAATTATAGTAACTTTGGTGATCCTCTGACTTTTCTTCTACTTTCCCTTCACTTTTCATCTAGCGCCACCATAAGGTCAAATATTCAGTATGTCCAAAACTTTGGTTTATGATCACATACATGCAAAACTAATGACATTCCCATCAGCCTCAGCTGTACATTGTGTTTAGTGCTAATTGGCAAATGATTGCAACACACTAAACTAAGATGGTCAACATGGTGGTTATATCTACCCATAAGATATCTGTCTCCATCCCCGTTATTCTGGATAATCCACAGAAGACACTGTAAAAGGGTTTTTTGAGACTTTCTGAAATTGTTCCAACAAACACATTGTTTCTGGAAA